>CM076579.1:119534292-119780014 GCA_034641835.2 Pinus albicaulis
AACGCGTTGCTGCCTGTGCATCTTGATCCGGGCCACGTTCTTGCTAGGGCTTGCGCCCATGGAGGGGCTGGGCACTCCCCAGGGGCCTCGTCCCCCTCCCCCGCCCTCTTCTGCTGAGGCTTTCGATCGCTTATTGGCAGGGCTTCCTAAGAAGAAGGATGTTGAAGCTGCGAAATTTGTTAAGAAAATTGATGAAATACCTGAGATCTCTCTTCCAGCAGAGACTCCGATTCAGGTTGCTTTATCACTGGCTGAACGAGCTCTCATAGGCCAGTTCACAGGGCTTTGGCCATCTCCCAAAACCACTGAGAGCTGGGTCAACAGAAACTGGGCGCCTCTGATCAAAGAAAGCGTTACTTCTTATTTTTTGGGGAGAGGTTACTTTCTCTTCGAGTTCACTTCAAAAGATGACAAAGATCTGATCTTCCAGAACGGCCCCTACTTCATGGGCCTCCAGGGTTTGTATCTAAATAAGTGGACTCTAGACTTTGATCCTGCTATGGATGTGCCCAAAGCAGTCCCGGTGTGGGTTAGACTCCCAAATCTGCCAGTTCACTGCTGGAATTGGGATTCTCTTATGCATATTGGAAATGCCCTTGGGAAGTTCATCGATCGAGCAAACAACAAGGACCAGTATGACTACGCTAGGATCTGCGTGGAAGTAGATCTGGAGGTTGGGCTACCAGAGGCCATCAAAATCAAAGTTGGAAGCTGGACGCATGTGCAGAAACTGGACTATGAGCAGCTGCCCTTCAAATGCCGGAAATGCCATGTCTATGGCCACTTCGCCAGAGGCTGTCCATCCAACAATGAGGTTGTGCAAGGGAAGGAGGATGGATGGAATCAAGTCAAGCGCTCCAAAACCTCCCATAAGGCTCAAAAGCCGGGAGGCCCTAGTGGCAAAGGTCCCCAACAGGCCTCTTCTCAGCAGATCCCGTCTAATTCCGCTCCTGAAAACAAGTTCGAACTCCTAAGCTCGCACCAAGAGGACACCCAGGAGGTGGAGGTTCAAAAGACAGCATCCCCGGTCAAAGGGACTCCCTCTATGTCTTCAAAAGACGCAAGTGTTTCAGAAAGCTCAAAAGGAATACCTATTGAAGACGAGGAAGAGGACCAGGAGTCGGAAGATTCAGAGGAAGAAGGAGAAATAGGCGACTCTTAGGCCTCTGTTAGGAGATCCACAAGAGGTCGCAAAAAAGATCGGGAGAAAAGAGAGCAGGAAACGTACAAGGACAAGTTACAGGGAAGCCAACCAACTCTGGAGAAGCTACTAGCAAAAAAGCCGAAGTGGTGAGAAACCAGCCCCAAGGCTCCAAGGGAGCCCAGCAGAACAAAGGTAAATAATGAAAATAGTCTCCTGGAATTGTAGGGGTATGGGGAGCAAGATCAAGGAAGAGGCAACAAGAAACTTAATAAGAATAGAAGCCCCGGACATATTCCTTATCCAGGAGACTAAGATGGAGGAAGCAGTCTTCCTCCAAACAAGTAAAAGAATCTGGAGTAAAAGCAAAGCAAAAGCTGTCTCAGCCCGAGGAGCCTCTGGAGGGTTAGGCACTCTTTGGAATGATAGCAAGTTCTCACTAATTTCTGAAATTTCAAACACTCACTGGCTGCTCCTAAAAATGCAGCATCTTGTCACTAAAGAATACTTTTGTCTCTTTAATGTATAAGTACCTGCCAATGCTGGAGAAAACAAGGCCTGTTGGGACTCTATAAGAAGCCAGGCAGATTTAGGGAACCTTGACAACATCATTATTGCAGGTGACCTCAATCTCACATTGCATTCCTCTGAAAAGAGAGGAGACTGCATTGTGCGTGATCCGGCGAGGGAATGGGCAGAGGATCTTCTGCAAGATTGGGATTTGCTGGACATCAAGCCCTCTTCAAGTAAGTTCACTTGGTTAAACAAAAGAGTAGGCCCTGGTCACATAGCAGCAAGACTGGATAGATTTTTTGTACAAAGTTCCTTTCTATTGCTTGGTTTAGATGCTAGTATGCAAATCCTTCCTTGCAGCATATCTGATCATAATCCTATCAAGCTTGATCTCCGGGCTCACCCCGACCTCGGCCCCATTCCCTTCAGATTTAGCCCCCTCTGGGTCAAGGAATCCAATTTCATGCAGATTGTCAAAGAAATTTGGTCTCAGCCAGTCAATGGATCACCCTTCTTCGTGTGGGAAGAAAAACTCAGAAGAACGAAAGCTGCCTTAAAATGTTGGGCCAAAACTCTTTCTAACCCAGCAGCTGAAAGGAAAAATCTCCAAAGTCAACTGGAAGCACACCACTTGCTTTCGGAAGAGGCATATGTAACTAGAGAAATCCTCGATAAGGAGATTCAACTCCAACAGCACTTCCACAAAGCCTGCCTGGCAGAAGAAGAGTTTTGGAGGATTAAGTCTCGTTGCCTATGGCTTAAAGCGGGAGATAGAAATTCCTCTTTCTTTCACAAGCAAACTCAAGCCAGAAAATGCTTCAACACCATATCTGAGATTAAGGATGACAATTCCAATCATAAAGATTTTGCAAGCATTAAACGAGCAGCTTTTCTTCACTTCCAGAAGTTGTACAGTGAGGATGCGAATCTAATTCAAAATTCTGATCTTCTGGACTGGGTCCCCCCTTCAATCTCTGCTGAGATGAACCATCTTCTAGAAGCCAAAGTCACCAAGGCTGAGGTCAAGAATGCTCTCTTTTCCATGGATCCTGACAAAGCACCAGGACCGGATGGATTCACTGCCAGATTTCTGCAATCCTGTTGGTACATTGTGGAAAAAGATCTCTACAAAATGGTTCAAAAATCCCAAGACTGTCAGAAATTAGGAGGTAGCACAAACTCTGCGTTCCTTGCTCTCATCCCCAAGGAGAAAGGCGCCAATTCCTTCAACAGATTTCGCCCCATCTCTCTCTGTAACATTGGTTATAAGTTGATCACCAAAGTAATAGCAAACAGGCTGAAATATCTTCTCCCCACAATCATTCCTGAAAATCAAGGGGGCTTTATTCACGGTAGACAGCTAGTGGACAACTTCATTTTGGTTCAAGAGGCAATTCTCTCAAGCCAGCGGCGTAAGGAAAGAGGTATGGTTGTCAAACTGGACTTAGCTAATGCCTTCGATCGAGTCAGGCATTGTTTCCTTTTGAATGTTCTGAAAAAATTTGGATTTGGGGAGAACTTTATAAACTGGATTCGGGCCTGTATCTCAGAGCCTTGGATTGCTCCCCTTGTTAATGGCAGAGTAGCGGAATTCTTCAAAGCCTCAAGAGGACTAAGACAGGGCTACCCTCTTTCTCCCCTTCTGTTTGTCCTCCAGGCCTCCGTTATCAGTTTCTATCTAAACAAGAAAATGCAAGAGCAGGAGATCACAGGGCTTTGCATTGCCAGAGGAGTTAAAAGCATCAACCACGCCCTCTTCGCCGATGATACTTTGCTACTGGGGGCTGCAACACTACATTCAGCCAACAGCTTTAAAGAAGCTATAGATGAATATTGTATGGTGTCGGGAAGTAGCCTCAACAAGGGGAAATGCCATATTTACAGTTGGAATACTCCTCCCAGCTTGCTCAGCTCCATTGCAAGGTGTTTTGGCTTTGCAGCCTCTCCAGCTTGGACTTCTTTCAAATACCTTGGGCTTCCTATCTTCCTCAAGAGGGCCTATAGTAAGGATTGGCTCCCCCAAGTGGAAAAATTCAAAAATAAGCTCCAGGCTTGGGGGCTCACCTGGCTCAATATTGCGGGCAAGTCTGTCCTCATCAAAGCTGTCCTATGCAGTCTTCCCCTATTTCAGTTCTCTGTTCTATTGGCCCCAATTGGCATCCTTCAGAAAATGGAACAGCATATTCGAAACTTATTTTGGAAGGGGGGCAAACATAATGAGAGGAAATTCCCTCTGGTTAACTGGGAGACTGTCTCCAAACCGCTGAGGGAGGGGGGGCTAAACTTCAAGAATCTCTCTCTTCAGAACATAGCCATGGGAGCCAAGCTGCTCGGGAGAATCATTGCGCCCAAGCCTTGCTGGGCCCAATTAGCACTCTGGAAGAAATATTTTAAAGGCAAGAGACTCAGATGCCTAGATGGTCCTCTCCCCCAAGGCGTCTCTCCCTTTGCTAGACTCTGCTCCAAAGCTGCCCCCCTGATCAGCTCCAACGCCTATTGGATTCCTGGAAACGGTAAGAAGATAAATATCTGGACAGATCGTATTCTGGGTCGCGATCCAATTGGTGACTGTTCCTCTTTGAACGCGATTCGTTGCTGGTTGACTTCTGCTGGGAAAACTACGCTGTGGGATATCTCCACGTGGGATGGGACGCATTGGGCAGGCTGGAATTTCTTTGACGTGCCTCCGGAGCTCCTTCAGGATTGCAATTGTCTTCGCTCCATGTTGAACGGTATTGCCCCCATTCATCTGCGCAGAAGAGATTCGCGTGGCTGGGGTTTACTGGCTGCAGGTTACACGGTAGCCCAAGGCTACGCAAAGCTCACCTTGAGGCCTCACGTCCCCCCGGACCCTGCCCCTTGGACTGCGATCTGGCGTCTGCACTCTTTGCCTAAAATTGACATGTTCTGTTGGCTTCTTTGCCACAAGAAAATTCTTACAGATGACAAACTGCAGAAACGAGGTTTCCATGGTCCGTCTAGGTGCTCATTGTGCAGAGAAAATGTGGAATGTGCCACACACTTGATCTTGAATTGTAAATTCACTGTGCAGGTTTGGAGCGAGCTGATGGATTACTGGAACCCCAATTTTTTCCTTCCCTCCTCTATTTCTAATCTTTTTGCAAATTGGCAGAACAGTTACCCCAGTCCTCCACCCAAAAACAAAGTGATAAAAAAGGCGTGGTCTGCCCTCCCCAAAATCTGCTGCTGGCAGATCTGGCTTGAGCGAAACAGCAGAATCTTTAGAGATACTAAGCATGATGTCAAGGTGGTGGCGGCCAAGATAAAATACCAGTTAAAGGAGAGCTTGGATAATCAAAAAGATGCCTCAAATCTCACTCAATTAGATTCAGTCTGGGGTACCTCCCTAAACCTGCAATTTCTTCAAGCCACCAGCAACATTTCCCTCATTGAAGATTGGCAAATAAGGGGGAAGAACAATGCTGAGTTTCAAGAATGGATCTCCAAACAACAGGTTCACTCTTTCTTCTTTGATGGGGCATCAAAGGGTAACCCAGGAAGGGCTGGAGTAGGAGGTATTGTAAAAAATGCTGAAGGTGTTTTGATCCACAGCTTTGCATGGGGTCTGGGGATCAACTCCAGCATTCAAACAGAGGCACTGGCCCTCCTTCAAGGCCTTAAATCGCTCTTGAATCTAGAAATCAAGGAGGTTAATGTTTTTGGGGATTCCCAAGTGATAATCAAAATTATGGTGACAAACTCCTCCCCCCGGGATCTTAGATTGGCAAGGCTGATATCCAGAATCAAAATTTTGGGGAAATTGTTTAAAAAGTTGAGCTACTATCATGTGTTGAGAGACAACAACAAAGAAGCAGACCTTGAAGCAAATAAAGTTGTCCTCATCTCTGCTGGAGCAATAATTCGAGACGAGGACGAAACATGGGATCCAATTCCATAATCTTCCAGCTTAAATGTTTTACTGCTTGCTATTGAATCAGTTTGTTTGTATTTTTAAGCTAGGGGAAATCACAAAAATCGAGTGCATAATTGTAGTCAAAAAGAGCTGGAAGTTGTCCACAAGTCTCATAGCACTTCTGGCTATTGATACTTCCTGGGCCCTTCTCCCTCTCATTGTAACCCGAAATCTGGCATTTAGACCCAGCAGTTAATATATCTCATAACCATTTCTGTAAAAAAAAAAAATTAAATTTTTTACTTACCATGTATTAAATCAAACAGATTAAGTAAAAAAACAATTAGTACAGTAAAATTTAATCACCATATGGTTTGAAATTCTATGCTACAGGGTTTCAATCACCAGAGTTTTGGAATTCTAATTGTCTAAATAGTTTTGTTCCAAAGTATTTCACTTCTCCACAGTGCTCTCGTGCTCTCTTTCTCTAGATATGTCTCTCGTGTAAATCTCTCCCTAAAAAATTTTGCAAAAATAATGAAATAATGAAAAAAATTTACTATTTAAAGAATTGTTTTATGAAATTAGAATTTTGAAAATAATTTGCCACCCATTTTTCAATTTACCACTTTTTTTCAATTTAAAAAAATAAAGTTGCGCTTTTTTATTTGCGGCTATTTGGCACCAGTGCATCAATTAATAACACAGCATTGGTGTGCAGTAACTAAAACGAATCAGTGCAGTTAACTGTACATTAGCACCGATAACAATAAGTCCATTTTTGAGGCACTAAAATTACTTTTAGTTGTGTACACAAAAAATTATTGTTGGTTTTGCTCAAATTTAGGGAGAAAATATCATAATTATATCGAATGGACAATACTTCAAAATCCAACTCGTTCCATAATATTTTGAAATTCCATCGTAGATTTCTCCCTATCCATCTCAAGACGTAATATTTACTTCAGATTTTATTTTTATTTTCATTATCTAATTGGAATTTTTTATTTATCCATTTCAATCAACTTAATAAAATTAATGTATACAAATTTGCAGGTTCATACAGATTCAAAATCGAGTTCATATGCACAAAATATTCAAACAGCTCCAAAACATTAGAAGCTCTTATCAAGAGAAGCATACTGCAAGGTGCATTTGGTAGATGAAAATAGATAGCCACTTCACCCTGCCAATTGTAACATTACATATTCTAGCCACAATCTTGGGACAATGGTGGTAATAATAATTGTTTGGTATATTAATGTAATTATTTCAACGTCAAACCAATTAATCATGCATTGTCGACGTGCTTACTAATTGATATCATAGATTTTGTACTAATCATTTTCAAATATATGTTTTGAAATTATTAGGATTCTAGTGATGATGAGCGACCTACCTACCATCTTCCATTGCACCCCACGACAATGTTGAATCGAGAGAAGGTTGAATTAAGAGAAAATATCGGAGAGGAACGATACCAAGAATGGTTGAATCAACCACCTATTCAATTCCCACTACGTCTAGATTCACTACTTAGGAATGAATACAGTAATATTATTTCTTCACAAGATGGCAATGGAGGCAATCAAATAGAGGTTGGTATGGATGATTACTTAATGGATACGACTAACATGGAGACAATGTTGTTATATGCATTCCAGAACGATGATCAACTAGGGGATGATGCTCATTTCACTAATACCTTTTTCGAGAGCCTTAAAATTGCTTCCACCACCCCTCTCTTTGGACTTGGCAGTCAGTCAAATTCTACCCAGTTGGGGACAATGATGTTACTATATAACTTGAAAGAAAATTTTGGCTTGTCGAATGCATGTTTCTCGAAAATTTTGAGGTAATTGACCATCAAGTCCTCCCTTATATTTTGAGAAATATAATCACACAATGAACATTACAAATGGTCAATTTTATGAATGTTAATAATTATGTCAGAATTAATGTACATTTAATATTGTCCATGATCACCAACTATAGGTTATTCAAATGTAAGGTTCTTTCGAGTGATAATGTCTTGCTCGGTAGCTGCGAAGAGGCAAATAAATTATTGAAAATGTTGGGTGTTGAGTACATATCATATCATGCATGTCCAAATGATTTTATTCTATATAGAGGAGAATATGCAGACAAAGAGATATGTCTAGAATGTGGGCATGATAGGTATGATAAATCAAAAAAGAAGGGTAAATAACGCGGTCCTCCTTTTAAGATATTTAGGCACATGCCTATAATCCCAAGGATTCAAAGGCTCTTTCATTGCAAAGAATTAGCTATGTTGCAAGGATGGAATGCCTCACACAGAAGTGAGTTTGGAGTTATGTGAATCCCAACAGATTCAATAGCCATGAAGCATAGAGAGGATACATGGCCCGAAAAATTCAAGGATGAAGTACAAATTCATTGACTCATCATGGCCATGGATGGCGTCAACCCATATTCCCTCTAGAACACCAACTATTTTGTTTGGCCTATAGTAGTGATCAATAAAATTATCCCCCCATGGTTGTCCATGAAGAATGAACATCTTATGTTGGCTCTCATAGTCCCTGGTAGAAGACAAGTGGAGAATATGGATGTCTACTTACAACCATTGGTAGATGAATTGAAGGAATTATGAGATGGGATAAATGTATACGATGTATCAAGACCCATCGCATTAGAGAGGAGTTTTACGTTGTATGTCTTATGTGCTTACATGACACATGATTATCCAGGCTTAGGATTTTTCTCCGGTAAATTACATGTTTATTTATTTGTTCATATACGTAACAATATTATTTCACATATTAGTTATTTAATTTGTTGTAATTGTTCTGATCTTCATGATATTATTTAACATGCCATGCATATATATTTTATATAATAATCTCACCGGTCTCGTAACAAAATGGTATTTTGGATGTAAATGTTGTGGACCTTCTCTGAAATCTACATGGTCCAATGACCTATGAAAGCTAGTGTATGACTATTCCAGGGTATTCCTCATAGAAGAACACCCTTATAGAAGAGCAGCATGCACTTTCAATGGTAAACGAGAGAGAACTCAAAGGCCTCCAATAATGACACCAGTTGAATGGCTTAGAGAATATGAGAGAGAGAAGGATAATGAGTTCATATAAATGTTCGATTCAAATGGGGAGCCTATGTTCGATGATCCATAATTCTTCGACACCTACGTTGAGAAATTTCCCATTGGGAGGAAAAGGAAATCTATCTTTTATTACCTCCCATATTGGGAGCATTTTAATATTACCCACTTATTATATCCCATGCATATATTTAAAAAAGTATCATCTTCGTTATGGAGTCACATATCATCAAAAAAAAGTGACACATTGGTTGTTAAGAAAGATCTTATTACTTCAAAAACTGAAAAGAAAAATTGGCCAAGACGATTAGAAAGTACAGGATCATAGGTAGGCCTTGGTCCCTCTAAATCATGGTATTTCAAAGAAGGTGATGTCCCATGTATTTTTTAAAAATATGATCTTTCTTTGGCAAAGGAAGTTATAATAGGTGTGATGGTGCCATATTCATATGGGTCTTCACTACGGCGTTGCATCACTGTGGATGACCATTTTTCGGGATTGAAATCGCATCACCATTTGAATCTTTTAAGAGTATGTATAATGTCAAAAGTATGATTTTATTATTTTTTATATTAATAAATTTTATCCAATGTAGAGATCATAAAACATAACTAATTTTGTATATTATTGCATGTGTTTACAAATTTGTAGTGTCATTATCCTTTGTTCGTGCATGGGTGTGTGAAACATTAATTCCCCCAATACCTAGGGCATGCCATATCTAAATTATATCCATTTGTACGTTGGATCACGTCAAAGGAGATACATGTGGCTAGCATTCCACGGTGGCATCAAGAGATAGTTGAGATTGTTTGTATGTTTGAGAAGGAACTGCCGAAGAGTTTCATGGACTTGCACGTGCATCTTCTAATCCAACAAGTAGATGAGGTTGAACTAGTTGGAGTGGTTTCTTGTCGTTGGATGTTATTCTTAGAGAGGTACATGAAGAAATTGAAAGGTTTTGTTCGAAAAATGGAAAAAACCGAGGGGTCTATGGCATAGGGGTACATATCGTATGAGCCTTTCTATTATGTTGGTGAGTACATCAAGTAGATCGACAATAGACCAGGTGCGATGATTTGGGACGATGAAAGGGATGAAGACAAAAGAGAAGGGGAGTTGCTCCAAACGAATGGAAAAAGGCACTTGATAAAGAGTAAGTGACTTATAATTTTTCAAATTTACATAAAGTAAATATTCATGTTGAAATTCGATATAATTTATATTTTGATCTCATATGTCCTATATGTCGATTTGATTTCATTAGCGAATGCAGAAATTGAAGCAATCAATAAATTTGTTCTTTACAATTCCGAAGAGACACAACCATGGGTCGCATTGTACGAACAAAAGAGGATGAAATGTGATAGTGACAGGAAATAATTCAGAAATTTGAATGGTAGAAGTGTGCCTTATCCTGATCATTTAAAAGAAATATGCCAAAAATATGCCCCAACAGTTGGGTTGTTGATTAAGTCGGAGAGAAATATGGTGCAACTGGTCGTTGACCCACATGCTGAAGAGGATGCGCTAAACGTAGGGATTGGGTGCACCCACTCGGTAATAATATATTTATGTACATTTTAAACTTAATAATGCAACTTTGAAATGTAATTATATCTATATTTCATATTGTAATTGTTGGGTTATTATAAGACACATGACACTATGATTTTTTTTAACTTTTTATAGTTGAATTTATTCCCATCTATGTGGGCATATGGACACCGTTTTCACACAGAAAATGTCGATGATGGACACGTGACACAAGACTATGGAGTGGAATTCGAGTTCGATCAATCTAGTCAATCTAGCCACCGTGATCAAAACCTAGTATGAGGGACATTAGGTTACGTCGGAAAGATACAAGAGATCATTGAAGTGGATTTCTCTTCTTTCTAGTGTGTTATTTTTAGGTGAAAGTGGTGGGACACCTTTGATCGGAATAATGTAAAGGAAGATCAAAATAGTAGGGTGATATGTATCAACTCTAGAAAGATGTGGGATGAAGCTAAAGAGCCCTATTTTTTCCCCAAAAATTGCAATCGAGTGTTTTTTTACCTAGATGTGTTGGATAGGGATTGGTGGTTCGTATTGAGACATGACCCTAGATCAAAACATATTTTTGAGAACAATAGTGTTATCATGCCAAGCAAGCTGGAAGATAGTGAGGGTGATCATGAGAACCAAGAGTGATATGGTAAATGTGTTATTTCATCATTTATACTTTTTAAGCTGGGTTTTTATAAAGAAGATAACTTAATTACGTTATAACTAAGACTCTTTTTTTCGAAACATTATAATATGTATTTTTAATTAATTGGTAATTTTCATTGTGTTAATGTGAAAATCATTTCACTTGATAATTTGCAATTATGTTGATCTCGAAAACAATGACATACTATATAAAGTTCTTTTTTTTTATAATGTCAATTCCTAAAATAATACAACTATTTGATTGCTTTAAATGTGTGTGAATGATATCTTCAAAATGTATACTGTTATTTTTGGTATGTAGTATGTAAGATCATAATAAAATAATGATAATTCTAAAGTACATGAATTTATTTGCATTATTATCTAAACTTTTTTATATTACAAAAATTCATATTATTCTAGATTTATTATTTTACAATTATTTATTCATACAATTTTACAATTATGGTAATTTAACAATATTTTCTGTATACATTTTTACTTACCGTAGTTATGGTTCAAAATTGACAATTAATTTACAAATTTAAAAATTTTAATAAAATTGAATGATGACAATACATACAATTACAATTATAATTTTACAATTTCAAAGTACAATTACAATTAGAATTTTATAATTTTACATACACTTACAATTACAATTACAATTACAATCATTTCACATTAATACAATTAAATTTTACAAATATTTTACATCCAATTACAATTAAAATTAAAATTAGAATTACGATTTCAATTACAATTACAATTTTACAATTTCACATCAATTACAATTTTAGAATTTTACATACAATTACAATTACAATTACAATTTTACAATTAAAATTATAGTTACAATCATTTCACATTAATACAATTAAAATTTTACAAATATTTACATACAATTACAATTACAATTTTAGAATTTTACATACAATTACAATTTTACAATTTTACAATTGTACATATATACAATTACAATTACAATCATTTCACACTAAATTAAATATTACAATTAAAGTTAAAATTACAATTACAATTACAATTTTAGAATTTTACATACAATTACAATTTTACAATTTTACATATATACAATTACAATTACAGTGATTTCACATTAAATTAAATATTACAATTACAATTAAAATTTCACAAATATTTTACATAAAATACAATTACAATTTTACAATTTTACATACAATTAAAATTAAAATTTCAATTACAATCACAACATAATATTTAATAAATATCATGATTTAATATTAGAAATAAACATCACGATCATGATAACCATCGTACAAACATCATATTCGACTAAAAAGCACATTCAAAATCGCTAAATCATCTAATCATCGTGATCATGATCATCTAACAAAACACAAGCTTTGCATAGCATCATCACAACACAAACATCAAATATACATCTCATGTCAAATAATTGCTATCACATACACATCTATCTGCAAGTTGCACATTAAATGAACATATCTGACATGACCTAACAATATACACATCATGATGAACACCAACATGTAAATTAAGTACATCTGCAACATGAACATAAAATACATGGACCATATATATATATATATATATATATATATATATATATATATATATATATATATATATATAATGTCAAAAATATACAAATGTAATATAACTACATATAAATGTCAAATATCATCTAGTGGTACATCAATAGTAGTACTAGTCAAGGCATGCTTCGTTGATGATACATGGACCATATATATCTATATATATATATAATGTCAAAAATATACAAATGTAATATAACTACATATAAATGTCAAATATCATCTAGTGGTACATCAATAGTAGTACTAATCGAGGCATGCTTCGTCGATGGTGCAGCCTCAACATGCTCAGATAGATGTCGATCACATGCCTGCTGATCAGTGGATGGTGTGGTGGCTTGCTCAGTCGATGCACTTGCCTCCTTAGATGGAACTGTGCACTCCTCAGAATCAGGTGCATGCTCATGATCATGACTGTTGGATGTTGCAAGCTACTCATCATGATCATCTCCCGCGCGAAGTGGAGGAGGAGGTGGAGTATTGGAATGATGATCACTCCCCTCATGATCATCAAATGATGCACTACTCGACTATCGACATACTACATCTCCACCACACCTACGTCGACTAGCCCTCCTCTCCTGCACCAGTAATCTTGTAGCTCCAACGATATGTTGCATCAGGGTCAACATATCACGGGGCATGACTCTCCATATCTCTGTCAGCCTATCATCAGCCTATATCTCTCTGATAGTGACTGGCCTGAATCCCTCCTCAACTATGAGTCAAAAGAGATGGTCGCCAACTCCATCCTAAATCGAGTGTCAGGCCTAGGCCTCACACCCTCCGGTACCTGCGCCTGATCATGAGGACCAGGTCTGTCACCGACCTGATCCTCTCCATCTACCATCTCCTTGTCAAGAAGATCTACACCTGGATCTTTTGGTGGCAATGGAATCTCATGACCAACAAATGACCCAATATCTAAAAAATATATATAAGTACACAAGAATAATTAGACAATTTCATTAAACAATTTAATAAAACAAATTAAAGAATGTGTTAGAATAAATTTAAATAAAACACTAATATTACCTCTCTCACCCAGCGGCTCATCCTCTGTGAAAAGCATGTTGGCACACCCTCGCCAATCCAAACCAGCATACGGTCATGGCACCAGAACGAATGCATGATCATCAACATTGGATAGCAACTCCAGTGCATCATGAGATATCCTGGAGGAAAAGTCAAACTCACCCCTCTTGGGCATCATCTAGCCCCACATCTCCATCTGTACGTGAAAAATTGGCCTATGAGGCTACTGAAAAAAAGTAGGCCTCATCTCTGGAAACCTCTCAAAAAATAAAAAAAATAACTCTAAATCAAAATGGAATTTCACCCTCCCATGTGCCTAAGAATGAGATCTATCTAATGTTGTACAAAACTGCCGCAAAAAAATCGCACACCACCTCACAAGTCATGGCGCCTGTAATAAAGAATCAACATAAAATAAACGAGGGAAACTAATGCATTGTCAGTCATTGGAATGGTGTTCAATGGTCGATAGCAGTAGTGAGAGGCACTTCACCTCATCTACACCAAATGAATCAATACGTAACTGACCACCAGAGACCTAAAAATCTACAGGAAAAAGTATATTGGCACTAATGTATCTTTGGGAGTACACCAACTTAATCCCTGCTGCATAACCGATGGAGACCTCTGGGAATGACGGAAAATCATGCCCTCTCCTAGATATGCCAGTAATAAAATATATGTCCTCCTCAGTGGGCGCGTACCACTTGTTAGGACCAACTCGGAAAGCTTGTCGGTGGGCATCCCACCTGAAGATGAGTTGTCACAATAACCCATTATGGACCTTTAGGGATTTAATCTCCTCATAGAACTTGAGGAGGCCTACCTCGCTTAGGAGAAACTAGGTGGTTGCTGCAATAGGGTGAGAGTACATAAGTCTCTCCCTCTCTCGTGCCTCCCATAGACAAACCACGCTATAATGGTCCGCCATATGTTCTTGTTGTTCCCTTCTTCTCTCCTTTGACATCGCTAAATGAAACACATATTAAATAAAAAAAAAATTTAAATGAGACATGAATTTACAAATATATATATATATATATATATATTTGAAAAAAAAACAGTCGATGCACCCAAAAAAACAGTCATGCACCAGCACCGTTCCGTCTATTTTTATCATGCACCATCCTCGGTGTGCATGGAAATTTGCAACACATCGCAAAACATGAAATGTACTTTCTTCTGTGGTGCATTGATGAAACTATCCACCGCGGGGCTAATATATAGGTCAGCGCACCACCCGACATTAATTCATGGTCAATGGTGTGGTCCTATAAATGACCGCACCGTTGACTATATACTAGTGTTGGGAGGGTGGTGCGATGTACAAACTATTCACCCTAGGGCAGGTAGTTTTGTTAGCACACCGCCCTCTTGACATCAGTACACGATCAATGATGTGGTCGTTTAAATGACCATATCGTTCACTATGTACCAATGTCAGGAGGGTGGTGTGCTAACCAGACTATGCGCACCGGGGATGATAGTCTAGTCAGCGCACTGCCCTCCTGACATCAGTACATGGTCAACGGTGTGGTCGTTTAAATGACTGCATCATTGACTATGTACTAGTGTCTGGAAGGCAGTGCACTGACCGCCCTCCCGACAATGGTACATATTCAATGGTGTGGTCATTTAAACGACCAAACTACCATATAAGTTTTTCTTTTTAAATGGTGCACCATTTTTGGTACTGCACCGGTCCCGGTTCAGTTTCCGTTTGCACTGTTCACAGTGTGGCCTGCAAATTTACAAGCAGCACCATGAACGGTGCGAGCTGAATGGCTCAAGCGCACTGCGTGGCAATTTTTTTTTTTTATAAATGGTAAATTTTAAGTTTTTTCACAAATCTAATCCTCTAAAAAGTTTAATTATTGAGAAACAACTAAAATACCTATACATTTGGGCGTTGAGGAGGCATATTTGCTGAAGAATTTTCAAAACTAGATTTTCCCACCGTTTTCCAAAATTTGAACTCCAAAAGGTGCTCAATGGATGGTAGTAGTGCGTGCAATGGGAGCACCGATGGCAGGGTACCTCACACAAGGGAAATTCGCAACGGTGCTTGAGAGCTCTAGAGCACTGAAGAAGTGAAAATGCAGATTTTTTGGTCGTTAATATTTTTTTATTAAATCATGTTTTGGTGCGTGGATTTTTGAGGCGCACTGGGCCATTTATGGCTAATGCATTGGGCCTATTTTTATTTGAGCGCGGGTTTTTAAGATGCACCGGGCTTGTTTCTGAGTAGCGCACTGGTGCACTACAGTAATGAGACACACCATGCGGGTTTGTATGGAGAGCACGGTGTCTTGGTGTGCCAATTTTTAGTACGCATCGGTGCTTTGTGAGTTAAACGCAACGGTGCGATTTATGATTAGAAATGCACCAGACAAAAAAAATTCGTAGAAACCTCCACCCACCAACCTCCTCTAGAGACCTTTACTACAAACGAATATCTAGCCTATTTTTATAAGGGGTTTCTCAAAAACATTCGTTAAAGGGTCTTTTCCTTGTAGTGGCATTACACCCATCATTTTCCAGAAACACCGCGATATAGGGATTCCTTACGTGCCCTAAAATAATCATATCAGGAGAATCCCCCCATGCAGACAAATGGGGAAGAACCTCGGGTCATATTATACCTTCAAGAGGCACAGGAGTCACTAGAAATACTGTCATTTGTTCCTCCTCCTCTTGTCCAACGTTGTGCACTCTGCGAAGAACATGGTCATTTCATCGCCAAATATGAAGCCCTGGAACTATTTCAAAGATGGTATCCGATTAACCCAATATACCATGTCGACCTCCTATAAATCCAGCAGTCATGTCAGATATGCGATGGTGATCACCCATTACGTCATTTCCATTACATCACTCGATTTCATTTAGCGTTAACCAGTTTATGCACGGCCATAATTCACCTCTCCCTAGAAGACAGCTTAGATAAAGAATCTCTGAAGAGCTCTACAACACAAAAGGAGATGACAAGGAGATCCATCCTCTTTCTATCAGCGGAAAAGCGGTTGGTTGGGGGGCACATAGTCACCCCCAACCCACCTCCAAGGAGAATACCAACCTGTGTGTTATGCAATGTGTAGAAATTATATAACTGATATGTTATACATCTGAGATTCTCTTGATCACACACTATTTGACTTCATGCACAATACAGAATCTCTTCTACCATTGAACATTAATTGCGGAAATAAAATCAATTGCATGAACACATTAAAACCATAAAAATTCACACATATGAACATAGTAATTTATGGGAAAGCTTAAAGCTAAAAACCCCCAACTATCTATATATTATATGTCATAGAGATCATGTAACAATCATCATACAAAGCTCCTCACCATCTCTCAGTAAAATCTCCAATTGCTACACACTAATCAGGTCTGATCTAGCAAATCTCATGCTCCAATCTCTGCCACCTACTAGCCTGCCTCTACTGCACAATCACTGCTGAAGAATGGCTCTGAATGAACTCGAATTGTTCCAGCCTTGGTCACGCAATCCTCATTGGCATCTCCAACCACTGTGTGTTGCAAATCATGCAACACTATAGTCACAACTAATAGTCTCACTCCTCTTTCACCTACGTCTTCATTGGTCTCCACTGAAATTGTCCATGCACTGTAGTTAACTGATGTATTCTTTAGTTGATTAATGAGTTAATAATTATTGAATTGATTAATAATTTATTCACACCACTCTCACTAGTGTATCAATCAGTTAGACTAGATACACCTAGCTCAACTATGTTTAACTCAGTTAAACTGAACACAACTCCACCAACTACCTCAATAACTCCACCAAACTCTATCACATGAGTTCTAACTAAAGTCTCACTTAACCCTCAGGAATAGTGTAATTCCTTTTGTCAGCTCCTGTGCCACATCTGTGCACTTAACTGAAGTGCTCCAAGAGAATAAGATAATGTTTATAGTCCAAATATTATTAAGAGCTAATAATATTTGACGTATCTATTTTTAGACTGGCAATCTAAAAATAGATTCCACCCAATATGTCTAAAAATAGAAGTCCATCTATTTTTCCAACTTGACCAACCATCCACAACAAGATCTTGCAACTCATATATTATGACGTACATGTTCAAAAATAGACATGCGCCAAAAATACCCTAGTGCCCACTTAGTGAAGGTGACTCTTTTCACTAAGCTCATCATCTTGTTGCAATCTCAACACTCCCTCTCAACAAGATAGGGATTATCTGCCACCCTGATCCTGCCCTTGTGGTATTCGAATTTTCTCCTGGTGAGCGCCTTCATCAAGATATCAGAATCCTGATCCTCCGTAGGAATGTAAGAAAGTAACATGATCTTCCGTTGCACACAATCTCTGATATGATGATATTGGATGTCAATGTGTTTAGATCTATCATGAAATAATGGATTAACCGAGAGTTTGATGCAACTCTGATTATCACAATATATCACAATAGGATCTAAGTGTGAACCGAACAACCCGACCAGGATCTTCCTCATCCATATAGCCTTGCATGTAGCCAAACTTGCTGCGATATACTTGGCCTCCGCTGAACTGAGTGCCACGGATCTCTGCTTCCTTCTGTACCAAGAAACTGATGTAGACCCGATACTGAAAATTCCTCCAGATGTTCTCTTTCTGTCCGTTGGGCTTCCTGCCCAATCTGCATCCGTGAAGCCACACAACTTCACCTCATCCGACTGTCTCTACCATAATCCATATCCCGATGTTTCTCTGAGATATCTCAATACATGCTTTCCTGCCTTCCAAAAGAGCTTGGTAGGCTTAACCAGATCTTTTGAAAGCTAGTTAACATCGTAGCATATGTCAGGTCGTGTATTGACTAGATACATAAGCGACCCCACCAACTGTCGGTAAACAGTGGCATCCACTACCTCTGTCGATGTAGCATCCTCTTTCCTCCATCCACCAGGAAGAGGAGTGTCGATAGGCTTGTAGCCTTGCATGTTGAACTTCTCCAAACATCTCTCGGCATACTTGTCTGAGAGCACAAACAATCCATCATCGAAGCAAGCTACCAAATTTCCAATCCCAGGAAACGATGAAGGAGGCCCATGTCCTTCATCTCAAACTCCTTTGCAAGATCAGCCTTGCATGAGTGTATCAACAGTTCATCACCTGTCAGAATCAAATCATCTACATAAAGTAAAATGATCAGCAACTTACCCTCCACCACAATCTGGTATAGGTTCGAATCCGCCTCACTCTTGGAGAATCCAAGTCCGGTGAAATAACTGTCTATCCGTGTGTACCAAGCACGAGGTGCTTGTTTAAACCCATACAACACTCTTTTGAGCCTGCACACATGTGAATCACTGCTAAAGATCTCGAAACCTTAGGGCTGCTCTATGTACACCTCTTCCTCAATGACTCCGTTGAGGAACACAGTCTTCACATCCATCTGATGAATGTGCCACCCCATCTGCACTGAGAGAGCAAGAATCGTCCGTATGGAAGAATACCTTGCGACAGGTGCAAAGGTTTCCTCATAATCGATTCCCTCAATCTATGAGAAGCCTCGAGCAACAAATATTGCCTTGTACTTCTCCACACTCCCATCAGCAGCTTGCTTCACTTTGTAGATCCATCTCGAACCTACCACTGATTTCCCTTCCGGCCTTGGGACAATCTCCCATGCACTGTTTCTGACAGTCGAATCATACTCTTCCACCATGGTATCTACCCATGTAGGGTCCTCCACAGCTTCCTCAAAAGAGGATGGCTCTATCATGATACACTTTCTCATCAGATCCATGTATCCAGTATATCGGTCAGGTGACTGTTTCTGTCTACGTTGTGATGTAGGTGCTCCTACAATCTTCTCTGCATCAAGATTCAATCGCTCAACTTCTGTAGTGCGCTTCCGCCCTCTGTGGTTTGCGCTGCATGAGTGGTTTCTTCCATTCATGAACCTCCTCTTGTGGCTGATCCACATCCTGAGGCTCATCCTTAGGAACTAATAGCTCCTCATCTGCATGCAAGTGTGGCTTCCTCTCAAGCGAACACTTCATGGCTTTCTCCTCATGAAATTTGATATCCCGTCGCACAACAGTCTTCTGACTATCTGGAAAATACAAACAATATTTGTGGGGTGTATCAGTGTACCCCAAAAATATCCCAACCACTTTAGTCAACTCCAGCTTCTTCCTGGCAGCCTTCATCACATGAATGTAAACAGGTGAGCCAAAAATCTTCAAATGAGAAATATCAGGCTTCTTACCAGAAAACGCCTCCTCGGGTGTACTCATGCCAAGTAACCTATGAGGACAACGGTTTTGCACATAAACCACAGTATTGCATGCCTCAGCCCACAAGTGTATGGGAAGGCCCTGATCATGCAGCATCGCCCATGCAGCACCCACGATTGTTTTTTTCTTTCGCTCAGAAACCCCATTCTGCTGTGGGTTATGAGGTGCTATGATCTCTCTTCGATTTCCTTCTGTGCTGCAAAAGTCCTTGAATTCGCCAGAGAAGAATTCACCACCATTTTCGCTCCTAAGAGCCTTCACCTGCTTCCCCTACTCTTTCTTCACCAGTGAAACTCACAGAACTTAGAGAATGTCTCACTCTTCTTATGCATGAAGAAGATCCAACACTTTCGAGAAAATTCATCAACAAAGATCACATAATAATTGTGCTTTGCTGTCAAAGCTACTGAGAAAGGTCCACACATGTCTGTGTGAATTCTCTCAAGGATTGTTGTGGTGTGACTATCCTTCTCGTGAAAGGTGGCTTTCACAAATTTTCCCAAAGTACATCCCTTGCATTGATCTGACTACGCAAGTGTACCTTTGGGAAGCCCGGTAGAAATCTGCTGCAAAATTTTCAAAGCACCATGGTGAAGATGGCCCAATTTCCTGTGCCATCACTCGCCCTCATCCCGGCTCACCACTCCTTCTTCCTTGTCTGCCATTGCAGCGCAGCCATCTACCTGCAATTGATAAAGGTTCTTAGCTTGAACCCCTATCCTCCGAGTTTCACCAGTTTCCTTACTGCGCAGGAAAGCCTTTCCCTTGCTAAAGACAACATCATATCCCTTATCTTCCAACATAGCCACAGAGATAAGATTCTTCTTCAATCCTGGAACATGCATGACTTCCTTCAATACGAAGGGTTTACCAGACTCCCTCTCAAATGAAATGGTCTCGATACCGGTCGCACTGTATCTACCATCATCGCCCATCTTGATGTGCACTCCAAGATCTTTCTCATCCAGATCAGTAAACAAATATTTGTCTCCGGTCATGTGAAAAAACACACCACTGTCAAGAAACCACACTAAACCCATCACACTTGAAACCAAGCATGAAATCAATGAAAAATCCAGCTCAAACTACGAGGCTAAGGCCTCTCCAGCTACAAATCTAGCAGCCTGCTTATTTTTTTTCTTCTGTGGACAATTTGTGGCGTAATGTCCGTGTTGGTGATAGTGAAAGCACTTCACCTTAGACATGTCCTGCTTCTTGCCTTTCGCACCGGATTGAGAAAAATTCTTCTTGCTCTTCCCCTTCCTTGCTTTGGCAGCCAAAGTGCAATTTTCTTCATTTTCATTCTTTGATGAAGATCCATCCCTAGTACTCTGCCTTATCTCCTCCTGCACAAGATCCGACCAAAGTCGCTCCCATCCTAGCAGTTTCTCCCAACCATTGATAGAGTCCTGATAGGAATGCCAACTCTTTGGAAGCCCAAGGAGAGCCAAGCTCACCAAGTCCTCATCATGTACAGTAACCCCCACACTTCCCAGCTCATCCCTGCACTGGACAAACTTCGTGAGATACTTGGGTATAATGTCGCCTTTCTCCATGTTTATATTCATGAGCTTATCCTTGAGCACCAACTTCCTCTGGTTTCTCTTTCTTTGGAACAAATCTGTCAAAGCTTTCCACATCAAGAATGGAGAAGATTTACCATGAAGGCTGGACACTAGGTGATCCTTCACACCTTCCAACAGAATCCTTCGACACTTTGTTGTCTTCTTTTGCCATGCGTCAAGTGCGGCAGCATCGCTAGAAGCAGGTTTTGGAATTTCTGCATCTATGACCTCCTTCAACCCATTGTCATCCAACACCACCTCCATCCTATCCTTCCATGCAATATAATTTGAGCTACCATCAAGGGCATACTCCAATCGCAATCCGCTGAAAGACATCTCAACTTCGACACCAAGAAAACCAAATTCCACCAGCACAAAACTCAACCGCTTCAATGTTTTGCAATTGCTCCAATGATCAATATCCCTCTGATACCATGTATAAATTATATAACTGATATTTTATACATCCAATATTCTCCTGATCACACACTATTTGACTTCATGCACAATACATAATCTCTTCTACCATTGATCATTAATTGCGGAAATAAAATCAATTGCATGCACACATTAAAACCATAAAAATTCACACATATGAACACAGTGATTTATGGGAAAGATTAAAGCTGAAAACCCCCAACTATTTGTATATTATATGTCATATATATCATGTAACAATCATCATACAAAGCTCCTCACAAGCTCTCAGTACAATCTCCAATTGCTACACACTAATCAGGTCCGATCTAGCAAATCTCATGCTCCAATCTCTGCCACCTACTAGCCTGCCTCTACTGCGCAATCACTGCTGAAGAATGGATCTGAATGAACTCGAATTGGTCCAGCCTTGCTCATGCAATCCTCATTGGCATCTCCAACCACTGTGTGTTGCAAATCATGCAACACTATAGTCACAACTGATAGTCACACTGCTCTTTCACCTACCTCTTCACTGGTCTCCACTGAAACTGTCCATGCACTGTAGTTAACCGATGTATTCTTTAGTTGATTAATGAGTTAATAATTAGTGAATTAATTAATAATTAATTCACACCACTCTCACTAGTGTATCAATCAGTTAGACTAGATACAACTAGCTCAACTATGTTTAACTTAGTTAAACTGAACACAACTCCATTAACTTCCTCAATCAACTCCACCAAACTCTCTCACATGAGTTCTAACTGAAGTATCCATGCAATAGCTCCACTTAACCTTCAGGAATAGCGTAATTCCTTCTGTCAGCTCCTGTGCCACATCTGTGCACTTAACTGAAGTGCTCCAAGAGAATAAGATAATGTTTAGAGTCCAAATATTATTAAGAGCTAATAATATTCGACATATCTATTTTTAGACTAGAAATATAAAAATAGATTCCGCCCAATATGTCTAAAAATAGAATTCCATCTATTTTTCCAACTTGACCAACCATCCACAAATAGCATCCTGCAACTCATAGAATATGATCGACATGTCTAAAAATAGACATGCGCCGAAAATAGCCTACAGGTCCACTTAGTGAAGGCGACTCTTTTCACTAAGCTCATCATCTTGTTGCAATCTCAACACTCCCTCTCAACAAGATAGGGATTATCTGCCACCCCGATCCTGCCCCTGTGGTATTCGAATTTTCTCCTGGTGAGCGCCTTCGTCAAGATATCAGCATCCTGATCCTCCGTAGGAATGTAAGAAAGTAACATGATATTTCGCTGCACACAATCTCTGATATGATGATACCAGATGTCAATGTGTTTAGATCTATCATGAAATACTAGATTAACTGTGGTACCATGCACCATTTGCACCAGACATAACCACGAGACAGAGGCATGCTTCTTAATGGAAACATTCAGGAACCTCTGCACCAAGCACAATTTCCAAATCCAGGAAAGTGCGAGTACTCTTGGTACGCCTCATGAGGAACCTAGACTTGCTCTTACACAAGTTGCCACGAAGGAAATTCCTCCCCCACCAAACGCCGACGACACGATACATCATATACAATTCATATCATCGTGTATCGAAACCATGACTCGTGTTTTCTTCTCATCATTCATAGGTTCTGAGTTAGCTGCACTACGAGACTAGTTGTACTAAGAACGGTGCAAACCCAATTCATCTACACCCTGTCGGCCGCATCTGGTTCCACCACATCAATGATGGAATCTTATTCATGTCTGACGACTAGCTCCGTTAGGACCAAACCACCTCCTGATGGCCTTATGCAAACGTAATCCCCCTTAGGATCCTTATCCCAATCATATGAGGATATTCTTGAGGCCATGATGGAAGCATATTATCTATGGGATGCAATGCATCACCACTCGTTTTTTCTTTATGAAAAAACGTTCGGCCCTAAAAATCCAGGAATCCAAGAGATTTATGCAATCAAATAAAAATATTTCGTTCCATCTAGGAAAATCTATTGGTTCAAAAATCCCATTCTGGTGCCTGTTGAGATTCAACAAGATGATGAGTTTAGTGAAAATCAGTCACCTTCACTAAGTGGGCCCATAGGCTATTTTTAGGTGTAAGTCTATTTTTAGACTATGTCTATTTTTAGACATGGTGATCATATTTCAGAAGTTGCAGGATGCTATTTGTGGATGGTTGGTCAAGTTGGAAAAATAGATGAAATTCTATTTTTTAGAATATTGGGTGAAGTCTATTTATAGATCGTCGATCTAAAAATAGAAGTGTCGATTATTATTAGCTCTTAATAATAATCCGACAATAAACATCAACTTATTCTCTTAGAGCACTTAATTTCAGTATACAGATTTTTCAAATCAGTGGGTTGAAGGAATTATGCAATTCCTAGGGTTTACTAGTGGTTCATGCATGGAGGACTCAGTTAGAACTAAAGTGGAAAAGTTATGACAGAGTTTGAAGAGTAGTTTCAGGAGTTGTTATTTAGTTTAACTTAGTTAATGGAGTTAAACTCAGTTGAGCTAGTTGTATCTAGTTTAACTGAATGATACACTAGCGAGAGTGGAGTGAATTAATTAGTTAATTAATTCAAAAATAATAACTCATTAATCAACTAAAAAAATACAGCAGTTAACTATAGTGCATGTCAGTTCCAGTGGAGACCCAGTGGAGAGGTAGGTGAAAGGGCAAGATGGACTATCCGTTGTGACTATAGTGATGCATTGATTGCATCACACACACATTGGAGTTGCCAATGAGGATTGTGCAATGCAATCAAGTTATATTTGAATTCATTTAGGGGTCTTCTTCAACATGGATTGCGCAGTGGAGGCGGGCTATCAGGTGGCAAGAAATCAGTGCATGGATTTGCAAATTTCTTCTGATTAGTGTGTGACGATTGATTGTACTGAGAGCTTGATGTACTAAGCTTTGTATGATATTGTTACATGATCTCCATGATACATAATATATGATAGTTGGGGATTTCAGATTCAGGATTTCCTGTTAAACAACTGTGTTATGTGCAATTTTTTTTATTTCTTCATGTATTTGCAATTGAGTTTTTATATTTCCGCAAAAGATTAACAGTGGAAGGATTTTGTATTTAGCAAGCAGATAAATATTGTTAGATCGAGAGAATCTGGATATATACATGCATCTTGTATATAATTTCTATATGGTATCATAGAAGTGTTAATTCTTGAAGATTGCAATTGTGAAGAATTGTTGAGTTTGTGTTGGTGGACAATTCGAATTTGCTGTAGAAAATTCTTGGTGCGACAGTTGAGTATACATTGAAATGTATTTCAATGGGTTGCGATTGGAGTATGCCCTTGATGGGAGCTCAAATTACATAGCCTGGAAGGATAGGATGGAGGTGGTTCTGGAAGATAATGTAGTGAAGGAGTTCATCGATGGCAATGTTCCTAAGCCTGGTTCTAGCGATGCTACATTACTTGACGCATGGCAACAGAAGGTAGAAAAGAAAATAAGAATTCTATTGGAAGCTATGAAGAATCATATTGTGTCCAGCCTTCATGAGAAAGCCACTCCATTTTAAATGTGGAAGGATTTGACAGATTTGTTCCAAAGCAGCGGTGACCAGAGGAAGTTGGCGTTGAAAGATAAGCTCAGAAAAATAAAAATGGAGAAGGGCTACAACATGCCAAAATATCTCACGAAGTTTTTATACTGTAGGGATGAACTAGGAATTGTGGGGATTAATGTTGATGGTGATGACTTGGTGAGCTTGGCTCTCCTTGGGCTTCCGAAGAGTTGGCATAGCTACGAAGACTCTGTCAATGGACAGGAGAAACTGTCGGGATAGGAGCGACTTTGTTAGATCTTGTGCAGGAGGAGATAAGGCGAAGTACCATTGATGGCTCTTCATCGAAGAATGAATATGAAGAGAATTGTGCTTTGGTTTCCAAAGAAAGGAAAGGGAAGGGGAATAAATCCCATCCAAAATCCGAAGCTAAAGGCAAGAAGCAGGATTTGTCCAAGATGAAGTGTTTTCACTATCACGAACATGGGCATTTCGCCACTAACTGCCCAAAGAAGAAGAAGAACATGAAGGTTGTTGGAGCTGCATCTGGAGAGGCCTTAGCCTCGCAATTTGAACTTGATTTCTCTTTGATCGAATGCTTTGTTTCAAGCTCAATGAGATCGGTGTGGTATCTTGATAGTGGTGCATCTTTCCATATCATGGGAGACAAGGAGTTGTTTAGTGACTTGGAGGAGAAGGACCTCCAAATGCATATTGAGATGGGCGACGATGGTTGATACAGTGCGACCGGCATTGGGACCATTACCTTTGAGAGGGAGTCAATTAATACATTTTTTTTTAAAGATGTTATGCATGTCCAGGTCTGAATAAGAACTTGGTCTCAGTCATAATGCTGGAAGATAAAGGTTATGACGTTGCTTTTAGCGATGGAAAAGCTTTCCTGCGACATAAAACAACAAGTCAAACCAAGAGGATACAAATTCAAGTTAAGAATATCTACAAGCTAGAGGTAGATGGCTGTGCTGCAATGATGGGAAAAGCAAAAAACGTGGTGATCCGGGATGAGGGCGAATTATGGCACAGGAGATTGGGTCATCTTCACCATGGCGCTTTGAAGATTTTGCAGCAGATTTCTACTGGAATTCCCAAGGGTACTTTGTGCATTCAGATCAGTGCAAGGGATGTACTATGGGTAAGTTTGTGAAGACCACCTTTCATGAGAAGGAGAACCGTGCTTCGGTGGTCCTGGAGAGAATTCACATAGACGTGTGTGGACCTTTCTCAGTTGCTTCAATAGAAAAACACAAGTATTATGTTATATTTGTTGATGACTATTCTCATAGATGTTGGATCTTCTTCATGCAGAAGAAGAGTGAAACATTCTCAAATTTCTATGAGTTTAAAGCATTGGTGGAGAAGGAATCAGGGAAGCAAGTGAAGGCTCTACAGAGCGACAATGGTGGTGAATATATCTCGGTTGAATTCAAATAATTCTGTAGCAAAGAAGGAATTTGAAGAGAACTCATAGCACCTCATAACCCACAGCATAATGGGGTCACGGATAGGAAGAACAGAATGATCGTGGGTGTTGCACGAGCGATGTTGGATGACCAAGGCCTACCAATGCACTTGTGGGTGGAAGCATGCAACACTGCGGTTTATGTGCAAAACCCGTTGTCCTCATAGGTTACTTGGCATGAGTACACCTGAAGAAGCTTTTACTGGTAAGAATCCTGATATTTCTCATTTGAAGATTTTTGGCCCATCTATTTACATTCATGTGACAAAGGATGCCAGAAAGAAGCTGGAGCTGACTGTAGAAGTTGGGATATTTATGGGGTACACAGAAACACCCCATAACTATCGTGTGTATTTGCAAAATATTTGAATGATTGTGGTGTGACGGGATATAAAATTCAATGAGGTGAAATCCATGAAGTTGTCGCTTGAGAGGGAGCTACATTTGCATGCAGAGGAGGAACTTATTGTTCCCAAAGATGAGCCTCTAGATGTGGATCAGCCACAAGAGGAGATTCATGGAGTGGAGGAGTCCACTCATGCAGAACCAAACATCAGACAAGGAAGAAAGCATACCATAGAAGCTGAGAGACTGAAGCTTGATGTGGCACAAAATGTAGGAGTCCCTACATCACAGTGCAGACAGAGGCAGTCACCTAACCGATTTACTGGATACATGGCTCTTATGAGTAAGTGTATCATAACAACGCCATCTTCTTTTGAATAAGCAGTGCAGGAGCCCACATGGGTAAATGCCATGGTGGAGGAGTATGACTCCATTATTAGAAATAGTGCTTGGGAGATTGTTCCAAGGCCGGTGGGTAAATCAGTTGTAGGATCAAGATGGATCTACAAGGTAAAGCAAGCTACTAATGGGAGTGTCGAGAAGTATAAGTCAAGATTTTTTGCCCAGGACTTCTCACAGATCGATGGGATTGATTATGAAGAAACCTTTGCACCTATCGCATGGTATTCTTCCATAAGGACCATCCTTGCTCTCTCAGCATAGATGGGTTGGCACATTCATCAGATGGATGTGAAGACTACGTTCCTTAATTGGATCATTGAGGAATAAGTGTGCATTGAGCAGCCTGAAGCATTTGAGATCTTCAGCAGCGAGTCGCATGTGTGCAAACTCAAGAGAACGTTGTATGGGTTGAAACAAGCACCTAGTGCTTGGTACACTCGGATCGATAGCTATTTCACTAGACTTGGTTTCACCAAGAGTGAGGTGGATGCAAACCTGTACCAAATTTTTGTGGAGGGTAAGTTTTTAATCATTGTTGTTTATGTTGATGATTTAATACTAATGGGTGATGAGCAATTGATACACTCATGCAAGGCAGATCTTGCAAGGGAGTTTGAGATTAAGGATTTGGGTCTCCTTCATTATTTCCTTGGATTGGAAATATGGTAGCGGGAAGGTGACCTATTTGTATCTCAAGGCAAGTATGCTCGGAAGATACTTGAGAAGTTTCACATGCAAGGTTGCAAGCCTATCGACACTCCTCTTGTAGGAAATTGGAGGAAAGAGGATGCTACATCGGCAGAGGTAGTGGATGCCACTATTTATCAACAGTTGGTGGGTTTGCTCGTGTATTTATTTAATACAAGACCGGACATATGCTATGCGGTGAACCATCTTTCACAAGCGATGGTTAAGCCTACCAAGCTCTTTTGGAAGGCAACCAAGCATGTCCTAAGATATCTTAGGGGCACATCTGAGTATGGATTATGGTATAGACAGACGGATGAGGTGAAGTTGCATGGCTTCACGGATGCATATTGGGAAGGCAGCCCAATAGATAGAAAGAGCACATCAGGAGGGGTTTTCAGTATCGGATCTACATCAGTTTCTTGGTACAGCAGGAAACAAAGATCCGTGGCACTCAGTTTAGCGGAAGAAGAATACATGGCAGCAAGTCAAGCTACATGTGAGGCTATCTATATGAGGAAGATCCTATTTGGTTTATTCGGTTCACATTTAGATACTACAATGATACATTGTGATAATCAGAGTTGCATTAAACTCTCTATTAATCATGTGTTTCATGATAGATCTAAACATATTGATATCCGGTATCATCATATTAAATATTGTGTGTAGCGGAAGATCATGTTGCTCCAGTACATTCCTACGAAAGATCAGGATGCAGACGTTCTGACGAAGGCGCTCGGTAGGAGAAAATTCAAATACCATTGAGGCAAGATCTGGGTGAAGGATAATCCTTATCTTGTTGAGAGGGAGTATTGAGATTCAATAAGATGATGAGTTTAGTGAAAATCAGTCACCTTCACTAAGTGGGCCCACAGGCTATTTTTAGGTGTAAGTCTATTTTTAGACATGGTGATCATATTTCAAAAGTTGCAATATGCTATTTGTGGATGGTTGGTCAAGTTTGAAAAACAGATGAAATTCTATTTTTAGAATATTGGGCGAAATCTATTTATAGATCGTCGAAACCAACACGCAGTTAACTACAGTGCATGTCAATTCCAGTGGAGACCCAGTGGAGAGGTACGTGAAAGGGAAAGATGGACTATTTTTTGTGACTATAGTGATGCATTGATTGCACCACACACACATTGGAGTTGCCAATAAGGATTGAGCAGTGCAAGCAAGGTAGATTCGAATTCATTCAGGGGTATTCTTCAGCAGGGATTGCGCAGTGGAGGCAGGCTATCAGGTGGCAAGAAATCAGTGCATGGATTTGCAGATTTCTTCTGACTAGTGTGTGACGATTGATTGTATTGAGAGCTTGATGTAATAAGATTTGTATGAGATTGTTACATGATCTCCATGATACATAATATATGATAGTTGGTGTTTTCAGCTTCAGGCTTTCCTGTTAAACAATTGTGTTATGTGTGATTGTTTTGATTGCTTCATGTGTTTGCAATTGAGTTTTTAAATTTCTGCAAAAGAATAACAGTGGAAGGATTTTGTATTTAGAAAGAAGATAAATATTGTTAGATCAGGAGAATCTGGATATATACATGCATCTTTTATATAATTTCTACAAGGCCCGATGCGTTTGAAGAAGGGAAAATGTCAAACATTTATCCTGCCATCAAGGTGAATATCTCTTGAAATCCTGAGAAAGTTGAAGAAATCTCACTGGGGGCAGCATGTTCCCCAAACGAGGTAACCTCTTACACCCATTTTTTGCAAGAGTATAGAGATATCTTCGCATGGGACTACTCATAACTTCCAGGGATTAGTCCACTATAGTAGAGCACCACATTGACACTTGGCCTGATGTACCCCTAGTACGCCAGAAACAACGTCAAATGCACCCATCCAAGGCAGAAGAAATTAAACAAGAAATCGATAAGCTTCAAAAAGTCGGGTTTATCTACCCCATCGCTTACACATCATGGGTTTCCAACCCTGTTCCCGTCATGAAAAAACAAGGCACCATTCGCGTCTGTATCGATTTTTGCGGTTTGAACAAAGCCTTTCCAAAGGAAAATTACCCTACCCCATTCATCGACCAAGTTATCGATGCTTATGCGGGACACGAGTCCCTCTCTTTCATGGATGGTTTCTCTGGGTATAATCCAATCCAAATACACCACACTGACCAGTGCAAGACTGGCTCACCAACCCATGGGGCACATTCGCATATCAGGTTATTCCATTAGGTCTTAAAAATGATGGAGCCACTTTCCAGTGAGCCATTCATTATATCTTCCATGAATTGGCACACCTCATCCTCACCTACTTGTATGACCTCACTGTCCATTCCAAGAAGTGATATGATCATCTCGAGGATCTGTGACTAGTATTCCTACAATGCCGGCAATACAACCTATGCTTGAATCCCCTCAAGTACATCTTCTGCGTCACTGCAGGATAACATCTAGGTTTTATTTTGTCCCAAAAAAGGATTAGAGTGGACACCCTCAAGGTCCAAGCTATCAAAGAGGTACCACCACCTTGAACCCTCAAGAATCTCCAAATCTTACAGGGAAAGGCCAATTTTCTAAGACGCTTCATCCCAGACTATGCCACTTGCACTCACAGATTCCTACACCTCCTCCATTAGGACATCCCATTCAAATAGGATGATCAATACCAAAAATCATTTGAGGTGCTGAAAGACACTTTATCTTCAACACCATTGATCAATCCACCAAACTACGACAAGGATTACACCCTGTATCTATCAGTGTCCAAGACCACTTTGGCCGGGGTGTTAATCCAGGAGGGCCCCGATGGTAAAGAACACATAATTTATTACGTTAGTAAAAAATTATCAAGCCCTGCATTAACGTATGAGCCAAAAGAGAAGACTTCCCTAGCATTAATACACATAGTCCAAAAACTTCGCCACTACATTATATTAAGTACTACAACAGTCGTCACAGATATCAACCTCATGAGATATCTGCTCACCCATCGTTTTAAGAACCATAAATATGCTCGCTGGATAGTTATATTTCAATATTTTAACTTCCAGTTTAGCTCCCCCAAAATCAATAAGGCTTTAATTTTAGCTGAGTTCATCACTGACCTTCCAAGTCAAACCAAAGGATCACCAGTCAATGATTCACTACCAAATGAACATCTCTTCTTAGTGATGGCTGATGACCCTTGGTACAGAGATATTCTCTTATTCCTACGAACCCAAAAGTTCAAACCAAGGCTCACTCATGACGACCATAGGCGCATATGCCATCAAGCCCTCTAGTACCTCCTCATGGGAGATTTCCTTTATCAGCGGGGCATCGATAACATTCTACGTCGATGCCTCACTCACGACCAAGATGAGCAAGCCCTTAATGACTGTTACGGTGGAGCTTGCGGTGGCCACCTCTCTGGAATGGCTACTGCCCAAAAATTTCTACAAGCAGGATGTTTTTGGCCCACCTTATTTCGTGACTGCATCTCATCAGTCAAATGGTGCGAGCGAGCGATGTCAACATTTCGCTCACAAGGCAAGAGCGCCACCCACTCCCATGCACCTTGTCATAGTCGTTGGTCCTTTCTGCAAATGTGGGATCGACTTCATGACTTGTAACCCCACGTCATCAGGCAACCACAAATACATTATTGTGTTCTTCGACTATTTTACCAAATGGGCAGAGGCCATGCCCACATACGACAACATGGTAGATATCGTTGCACAATTTATGTTCAACCATGTCATCGCCCGGTTTGGTGTACCAAAATAGTTAGTCTCCAACCACGGAAAACACTTCAAAAATGAGGATTTCTAGGAGCTATCTCATCACTTTGGATTCACACATGAATTCGCTTCACCATACTACCCCCAATCCAACAAAAAGGTATAATCTGTGAACAAAGTACTCAAAACGATGTTACAACGCATGGTGAATAATCACAAAACAAACTGGCACAACATGTTTTTCTCCACCCTGTGGGAATACCGCACGACAGTGAAAACATTAATAGGTTTCACACCATTCCACCTGGTGTGCGAGATTGAAGCCATGATTCCCATAGAACGCAAGATTTTGAACTTACACGTCGCCATCAAACTCCTCGATGACACCTAACATCTAGAGCAACACTTAGTACAACTAGAAGTCATCGATGAAAGTTGACGACAATCACTCCAACACAACGAGGCCCAAACAAAGCGGGTGAAATCATCGTTTGATCGCAACATCACCCCTCGATCACTTACCGAGGGGGAGTTAGTCCTCCGCTATGATGTTGGGAAATAATCCATAGGGCCCGAGAAGTTTGAAACCCTATGGAAAGGTCCCTATGTCATAAACATTATCTCCTAAATAGGGCATATATCTTGTCAGAGCCCAATGGAACATGCCTAAGAAACCCCGTCAATGGGATCTACCTCAAGAAATTTTACCCATAAAAAGCAGGAGGCTTCAACCCTAGAGATAAGATGCATATAGAAAAATTTATTTTTTTATCACAAACATCACAGACTTGTTCTAAAAAGCACTCTATTGTAACATATGGGTCATCCCTCCAACCATTACTTTGGATACATTGATGGAGCATCATGATGGTCTCAAAATATAGAAGTAGCTACCTGGGTCATCTACTATCGTGACCAATCGCCATTCTTCACCAACGGAGTGTGCATCGGGTCAGCTACCAACAATTAGGCAGAATATGACATTGTCATCGGGCTCATGAGTGATGCCTTCAACCAAGGCATCTACCACCTACATATCTACCTTGATTCCCAGTTAGTGGTTTCGTAGTTAAACCAAGAACTTGAAGTACGAGATTCACAATTGTTTAGAAAATGTTTACGTGCAAAAATATTAAGCCATCAATTTGATCATATTACATTCACACATGTACTAAGAAATAAAAACCAGATAGCAGATCGCATAGCTAACCATATCATAGACTAGAATGCATCTCGTATAAACCATCATACATAAAACCAAAAACATAAAAATATATAGATGTCCATCAGTGATACGCAACATCCATCAAATCATATGACCATAAGACACATCATCAAGAGCCACAAAAAATACATCTCGCATATATACCAAAAAATATGTGTGAGTACAAAAAAAAAGTCATGTCTTTGACCTGCAGGTCAGCTAAAAAATATATATACACATGTCATCAAAAATAAGGGAAGCATCCTCATAATGGGTGATTTCCATGAATAAAAGTGTCTCTAAGGCTGAGCCCCACCAGGTGGGAAATTTGGACTCACAACTACACCAAAACTGAAAGCACCACACGGCGTAGAGTCGAACAACAGCCCCTCTCCCAGGCCCTTAGTGTCTCCAGCTAGGAATCATCTAGATCATCAACAAAACCCTGGGTTGGCATACCCTAGGTCAGTCTCTCCACTTGATCCAAAACATGTGCTAAGTCAGTGGATCGGGTCTCGGATGCAGCCAATTGCTTTGCCATCTCTGCCATCTCGGCCACCTCGGCACGAGCGATAGCCACAACACACTCGACAGTATCCAATGTACTACCCTCCCTGGAAGGGCCAGCACCATCACCACCCTGAGGCTGCCTTGGATCTCCACCCTACCCCCTAGCGTGGGGCCGAGCTCCTCTACCTGGAACCCTCTGAATAGGTTGGTGTCCCACCAACGGAGCAATAGGTCGTCCAACTGCTCCCACATTTGTAAGAGAAACAAATATAGTTTCATTGTCACCATAATACACCTCATAAATACTCAATAAATGCAGAAAAAACACAAAAAATCATACCTTATGGTCCCCACACATACCCAACAGAAATACCCATATCCAGATCTCCTCGATAGTATATCCCAGAGTATGGATACTTGAGGAACATCTGAGGGTTCGCCTCGAATCAGGCCTCCATGGTCACATTCCAATAATGACCCACATTTCCTCCCCCACCTTGAAGCATCACTGGTGCCCATCGCCTCATCTGAGGGTCCTGGTGAAACCCCATAGGAACTGCTACCATAGGTCGCAGTAGTACCACCCTCTCGAACATAATGCTACATAGAATTTTACTGTAGTGAATAGCTTAGATCCTCCTTGGACCATTTCCAGTTGCGATGCCATACCGTCATAACAATGATGGGAAAAATCAAAGAAATTCCTGGCCCGAAGTCGGCGCAGAACACCGATCTAAGTCCTGACGCCCTGTGTGGCGACGACGACCCAGTCAACTGCACGATCATAGCTAGAGCACATCGCTCAACTAGTTTGGTCACTGAATATATGAGAATACACCCATCTGAAAGGGGCGCCCTACCACAATGATTCTCCAACCAACAAAAGAGAGCCACCCTCCCAGGTGGGAGTGGATGGGGGAGCGCTTCACCCTGAGGCAGCAAACTGATCACAAAATATATATATCTATCTCTAGACAGATAGGAATTTCATGCCCTAACAACACCATCACCTTTCAATTCCTACTCCAACAATGGACTAGATAGCACACCAGGCAGTCCTCTGACCTCAAGAGTTCATTCTCAAGGAAATTGAGGAGACCCCACTGAGCCAGTTTCCTGTGGGCGTTGACATCTTGTGCCACTGCAATGTGAATATCCAACCAGTCCCTCTCTCTCCACAAAATCCTCTCACCAAATAGATTGTGCATCTGTATCTCAGACAGACGTGGAAACCACACACAAAAACGCCAATAGGCGTGAAATCTCCGCGAAAATCCTTAAATTTACACGAAGGTCTCTACGCTTGTACCTTTATCGCTTACACGTTCAAAGCCAAAAACAAGTAGGGATCTATACAAAGCTAATTTGTACGGACCCCCAAACTAAAAAACTAAAAAAATTAAAATGTTGGACATTCAGGGACCTATCTGGCACTTACAGCGTGAATCCCTCATACATATGCTAACCACAACGACAAAAAGGGCTTGGCAATAAGCTCTGACCTTGTAACTCTCAAATGACACAAATTAACTAAAATGAGTCATATTGACCTACATATCGCCCTTTGCAAATTATTTGAGGGTCCATAACAGGAGCTCAAAAAGCCCAATTGCGAAACCGAAATCAACACAGTGATCAGCACCTCATAATTCCCAAAGGAGGCTTCACACATTCACGCCTCCCAAAAATAATTTTTTCAGTTCCAACAAGTATGCCCTCTCTTATCGTTTTTTCATTCAGCACATTGTCAATATATTTGAATAAAAAATATGCTTTCACTTGGGGTATTGGTTGTAGGTATTACACGATACGACAAACCACATGTTGCCCCAGTCACTGAAGGTTCCAGAGCAAGTATCATTATTCCCTCAGCATGATAGAGTCCCAGAGAATCTCTGCATATCCTGACATCATTTCTCCATAAACCATAAGTTCCAAACACTCGACCATGTTTATCATCTCCCCACCTTTCACATGATAAAAATCCTCGTCGGTCGGTAGAGCCTCCCCCTCCATGGTGGCCATCACTCAAGTAGACCATGCATCAAAAAATATGATGCCATGGCAATAACACCCCGATCCGGGAAGCACTCCATGATCATTCATCCATCATGCATCAAGTCAATTTTTACCATCTCACGATAAGACCCCTTTTCTGGACTACCATTTTCGCAAACATATCGAACACGCACCACTGCGTCTCTCATTTGGCCCACCATCCCTCCATTAGCATAGCCCATCTACGATATTTTCCATCTGCTTCACCACCCCTGCACCCAGACTAACCAATGGGGCCCCCACCCTTAGCAAAAACACCTTCCTCACATCATCAGTGAGAAATCATTTTAATTTTTTTGGGGCACCTATCTCCATGTTTGTACATCCAAACCCATTTTCTATTATTTTGGAAAGTTTACAAATATTATTTAGGAGAACATCCCCTACCCATCCATCCACTTTTTCTCCCATTGCAGGTCCCTAATCACCCTTGGTTGGAGCTTCACACCTCCCATGCAAAGCCACCACGACATTCATAACAAACATATACCCACCCTGGACGTCCTACCGACTCCAGGTCTTTCCTCATCATAAATCATTATGAATACTGCCAAATTTCTTTTTCAAGCTCCAACCTTGGGCCACTAAACTCCCATCATCAGTTTCAACCCCTTCTCACCATCATCCTATGTTAACCTATCACATCCAAGACTCTAGTCCCTTGCATCAGAATTTCTCTCAATCGGTTGAGGCTTCCTTTTTTGTCGACTTCAACAATCATTTTCCAAAAAGGAAGCAGTACCTTGGATGGCTCCTCACCTCAATAGGGGAATCCTTGGATGGCACTATGGGAATCATCATTTCCCATTGATGTCATCGATCCTCCTAACATTCAACTACAAATGCATCTCTTTCAGAAATTCTTACACGGGAAGGTCCTAGTCATACACACATGCATACAATGATAATTTATTCTAAAAAAATGACATACCAAGATTATGCATGTGGGCACTATGTTCAACTTAGTTTTTAAGAAAAAATTCCCTGAGGGCATAATAAATCGTCATCATCAACCAAATCAACAGATCACTACCATACAAGTGACACAGACAAAACCTTTATATGTCAGATAAGTTTTAACTAGCCAAAGCATCACGAACATGGGGCATGCCCACCTTGCAGAAATATTTTATTTATTGTATTATGTTGTCTCTTGCAGGTTTCCGACAGAACATGGCCCCTCTTTTACTCACAGTAAGGGGTCTCCAACCTTAGGCTATACGCAGGTTACTCTCTCTCTCTCTCTCTCTCTCTCTCTCTCTTAACATAAGTTATACAGAACATAAACTATAATTTATTTCGGCTATATAGTTCTTCCTAGACCTGACACATTAGGGGGTAACTATTATCACTGGAAAATCGAACAAGCAAAAGACATCATCAAATTTCAAGCATAAGGATTTACAGGGTGGAAAAACATTAGAGAATCTGGAAAATTTAACTTTCTTTAAGGTTGAGAGGCAAATTTATCAAATTACACACATAAGACACTAGAAAAATGCACTTTGCACGCCCTTTTCTTCGATAGCAGCACATGTCTCCACGGATTTCCCTCAATAAGCCACGTGGTCCTGGGTATGGTAAAAGGTCACTATCCGGGACCACTTTTCACAATTCATGAAGAAGATTCTCTACTTGAAACTTCCCAACGACAACCGCCTAAAGCCACCTTGAGACTTCAAGTGAGCACATAATGGAATCAACCACCACTCTTGGGTCACTATCCACAATTGTACCAAGAGAGGGAAGAAGATTTGAATTTTTCCTATAAAATACCACCATGATAAGAACAATTTAGAACATATTGTTATGCTAGCCAAACTGCCCATGATAAAACCAACAGTGTGTTGTCCAAGAAGCAAGAGAGTGAAGGGATTCATTTGTTGGCCATCCAACATCTCAATCCCAAAGGAGAATTTCATCAGTTGTCCATTATTCGATCACTCATTCGAGGATAAGAGAGAGGCATGCAAACAACTTAAGTGGAGAGCCTTCCTTGCTTTGATTATTAGAGGTCCATATCTCTAAGGACTCACTGCGAGTGTTTTAGAGTTCTGCCTCTTTTTTACCACCAGCGGATAATAAAATAGGATTCGTTCTCCGTTGGCATTATTAGTTCATTTACTCAATATTTAGCTTGTATTATATGTGTATTTTTTTTTCTTGTTTCCTCCTCTTTTTGTAGTATGCTATGTTCCATAACTTTTTCTACATGTTATGATGCTTCACTTACCATATAACAACCCATTTTTTTCCCTATGACATTGTTTGTAGGCTAGAAATCTCTCCTACCAAGCACTGGTGTTTTTTGTACACTCGTGTACTAAACACACCAACACAGTATCAAAGAAAAAAATGCTCCTAGTTGTTGTTGTTGCAATACTAGCTTGTGTTCAAAGAATTTTTTTTCCAGATCCTGTCATGAATCATCTATTTTCAATCTCAATATGTTTATAGCATAGAAGATACATAAGAGATAGATAAAAGTTACTAGTACTATTGCAATATTGAAAATGAAAAAAGCAATATTTTTTATTGTTGGAATTTGTGCATAACTGGTGTAGATTTCCAACACATAATACTAATTGTGTGAAATGATTGATGTGGGAAAAGTGGCAAGAAACAATTATTTGAAAACCGGGTATTTGAAGCATTGTTTTATGGTATTGAAAGAACTAAATAAAACAAACTTAAACACTTATATCATTGCTCAATGTTTTAGGAAAAATTGCTACAAAGACCTATTGTACACAAGATTTAGAAATAAGAGTTATTTTTTCGAGAACAATGGATATAGTGATGCATGAAAAATTAGTGTTGGGACAGATAACATGTGTTGCAATGAAAGAAAACTGCATTGTTTTTTCAATCATAAAATATTTATTCAAAGCATGGAATGAATGTTTGATCGAGGAATTATTCCATGTTTTCAAGAATGTTGCAAGCATTGACATAGAAAAAGAAACTAAAGCTAAAAAATTTAGGGGCACAAATATTTCTTTGGTAACTATGGGAGGCAAGAAGACAATGATTTTCAAGTGTTTAGGTTTTTGGGAAATCAAGCGAGATAGGCACTCTAGATATTTGATATATAGGAAAATTGAGATGCAAAATAAAAATATTTATTGTTGAAAAATGTAAATATAACAGAGATAGTGTAAATACAGTAAGATAGTTGGAAAGAAATATAAAGCACTATTGTGGGTAACCAACATGAACTAGTTTGCATGCCTATTTTATTCGTTGTGAGGCCTTGAATACAAGGTTTTTCCTTTATTTTTTTTAGAAGCAATGTTTATTGTGTACAAGTGTCTGAGCATCTAGGATGCAAAAACTCGTATAAAATAATGCCAATTTCAGAATTTTGAGTTATGGAAAGTCCACGGGAAAATATTTCTCTTAACATAGGTGCTCTTTTTACTTTGAATAGAACAATGAAAAATGTTAAAGCTTTCTATTGCAGTCTATATCCATGTATCTATAGATCTTTGGTCAGAGTTTGCATCACGTGGTATAAATGATGACACATTAGTTTTCTTCTCTGTGTTCTACATGGAGCTACTTATTAAATGTAAAATTATATGGTGCAGTATCTAAATGTATATTAGCAAAAGATTTTTACAACAATTATTCAAATCTGTGATGCATTTATTATGTGTCATTTGGCTTACAAGTTTTAAGAGATATGGAGTGAACCCATTTTGTAATACTTGTTTTCAATGAGCTTGAAATTAGTGTGCAAAAGGATTGTGTCTACCCTCTTAGGGTCCCGTGATTTGGCTGATTGGCAAGCCAAATGATAGTATAACATCAAACCAATCTTTGGAGCCCGAGGACCTAGCCTTCCTGGACTCAGAGAGGGCTCTTTCTATTTGTGTAAGGGATATCTATGTGTTTGCTAATTGTGTTCTTGATTTTAGGCTAGTTATGAAGTAGGTTTTTGGTTTTGGTTTTTAGGTTGTGAGGGATGAACTGATCAAAGACATAAGATAGGTAAAAATATGTCAGATAAACTGGGCTATGGGGTTGAAAAGGTCAAGAAAGCTTTCAGGTGGTGATACAAGGTTGTTGAAGGGCCGATTTGATTCGAGGTAATATGGTTCTTTGGGTAAAATGGAGTGAGGTGGACATTAAATTTGTGAAGAAAAAAGGATTTCAAACACAAATAATTTAATAGTTGACAAAAACATGCTAGGGCTAACCATTAATTATGAGAAATGTAACTATAAACTGATCAATGCATAGAAATAAACATTCAAGCCATGCATAGAGATATATGACTCTAACTTTAGGAAATGGCTATCAGACTTTGGGGAAATACATTTAATACAAACAAACAACTCAAATCACTATGAAGGAACACCTAAACATAGTATTTCAAGCTATTGGGCACTTTGAAGCAAGATTGCATAGTTTTAGGCAAAGGGCAAGATCAGTACAAGACCTCCTTGGTTCAACAAATGACAATCTAATCAATCAAAGAGAGGTTTCAGAGGCGGAGCTATGACTAACCATGAGTAATCAGGGCATACCATGAATCATACTTAGCATGCACAAAACCATAAATGAAACAAGCAAACAATATTCTTCAGTTATTAAAGAGCAATCAAGGATTCTTTAATATGACTAAGAATGAAGAAAACATAGAAGCTATAAAGAAACAGGAAATTTGAGGTGCCTCCAAGGGCATGTCTTAAATCTATTCTCTACTGTCTTATAGCAAGAGAGAACATGGAATTATGAATGAAAACTAATAAACAAAACAGAGAGAGAGACACTATACCATTCTACCAAGTCATGGAATCCAACAACAATCCTCTTTCATCATCCAAAAACATCCAAGAAACTATCCAAAAGCATGAGACAAGTGTTTCTTCCAAGCTTGTATGACCATATGTTGCTTCTATTCATCAATTTCAGCCTTGTTTACAACGAAAGCCTTTGGAATATATAGGCCAATATGAGGGAAAACCTCCTAGTTCAACTTGCAATCTCATTGGCCTATCCAAAATATTTGATTTTGTTCTTGAGGCTTTGCAAAGCCCAAGGCACAAAATATCTAATAAAATATCTCAAAAATGCTAAAAAAAAAAATAAATTGACTTTTCCTAACTAACCATGCACAAAAATTGCTAAACGCACATGAGGAAAAGTCACTTTTGAAAGGTACATTTTTCACAAAAATACTTAAGAAATACATTAGCAGAAATTCCACTGACTTGCCGGCAACTTTTGGAGGCCTTATCGATGTCAAAACGAGGCCCATGATGGCTCGTTGGAAATCTCTAAATGTCTATTTTCTGAAAATTTTTAGTTTTCTCCAAACTGACCACTAAAAGTTCTCCAAAAGTAGACCTGTGTGTAAAAACCCAAAAAATAGGCCTTGCTGATAAACAGGGCAGAGTGTGGAAAAAGGGAGTGTTTTCCGCCATTTTTGGGGAGAAAATCATCTTCAAATGATCTAAAAATTGCTGAGTATATGCCCCTAAAATTTTGGCATCCAACGATACCATTTTCATCCCTTGAGGATGCCCCAAACTGAAATGGTGATGCCCATGAGTTTTAGCCAAAAACCCAAAAATGACAAAAAACCAAAATTTGACGAATTTCGCCCAATTTTGGCGAGCATGACCCTCAAGGGTTTTCAGAAATATGTTGTGAAGCTGAGGCCAAAATTTGGAGCTTTGAGGTGTCTTTCCTCAATTTTGGTGCCGGGCACCTCTTTTGAGCCTCCTTGAGTTTTCCCTGTGCGGCCTTCAATTTCCACCGGGCAAACTGATTGAGCTTCTTATAATGCCCGGTCATCCTCCATTGAAGGTCCAAGTCTCTATTTTCCTTCTCTAAATTCTTTTCCAAGTGATCATTAACCCTCTCAAGCCATGCTTCTCGATTTTTCTCTATCTCTTGTGTGAACAATGTAGTGAGAGGGGTAGATTGGAGAAGGGCAGCTTCTTCTTCCTTTTGTTTCTCAAGGGCTATTTTGAGCCCCATGGTTCTTGACCTCTTTCTCTTGGGTTGATCTTCATCTTCGCTCTCATCAAACTCACCCATGAGTTCTTCCAATCTCACTTGTGCTTTGGAGGCCTCTTTTTGTATTTGATGGCCCGTGTCTAATATACTGCCATATCGACACTCATCTGTTTGTTTTGAATTTGCAAAAAGTGATTGAAGTTTCTAGCCCTCTCAAGATCAGTCCTCAAAGCATCAATTTGGTTTTCTCTATTTATTAGGAGAGTTTCAAGGATTCGGGCTTCATTTTCGCTATCATCACCTTGAATTTGAATTATGTCGAAGTCCCTCTCCTTTTCATGGCTGTTTTCTTCTTTCTCCTTTCCTTTGCTTTTGGTGGCTCTTTTAGTCTTCCTCCTCTTGGGAAATTCGACAATGGGATTCTTGGGCAATTTCCCTTTGCTTCGAAGGGCCCTAGTAACATTTGGAGTTACAACTTTAGGCACCCTTTTCCTTGATGTCTGGGGCTTGGCCATTTTTGGAGAAGAGAGCATGGCCCCTTGCCTAGGAGAGGCAACTAGCACATGCTCTATTGGCTCTTTGCCCTTGTTAATTTGCTCATCATTCTTGCCTCTGTCTTGGATTTCTTCATGGATGCCTTGACTGTCCTTTTTCATTTCTTTTTTAGGGTTTTCCTCCTCACTGTGTTGCACCTCTTCATCATGTTGTTGTTCTTTTTCATGGGGTTGTTGTTCATCATCATGTGGCTTCCTTTCCTCACTGTGTTGCACCTATTCATAATCATGATGCTCATCATCATGCTGCTCATCATCATCTTCCTCTTCATCATGCCCTTCTTCCCCTTGCTGCCCTGCCTCACTTTGTTCTTCTTCCCATTTCTGCCCTGTTTCATCATGATGCTGCTCATCATCATCTTCCTCCTCTTTCTCATGCTCTTCTTCCTCATCATGCTCTTCTTCTTGTTCAATGGGAAATTTGAGCTTCTTGGGAATGGGCTTGCTTGAAGAAGGTGAAGGATGGTGAGTGGAAGGTGAAGGAGATGTATGAGATGAAGGGACAGTGGCGAAATCTGGCTGTGTAATGAAAGTATCCCAAGAGACTTCCTTCTTCTCAAGCTGATGAAGAATGACAACCTTGATGAGGGAGTGATGGAAGAGGCAGGCTATCTGCTGAGAAGGAGGTTTTTTCTGAACAGTGGAGGCCATTTTCTGAATACTTCTATGTAGGAAGAAAGAGAGATTTGAAAATTTGGCCCTCATGAAATGCATGAGCAATCGAACATGGTAAGCATAGACTAGGGAGAATATTCCCTCGCAAGTGAAGTATTTCATGATTATCTTCATGAGGGGGGCATAACTAGTCAATAGATATGAGAAGGGAAAAATGGATGGACATGAATCTCTATGCTCAGGCTTCAGAAAAGGCTTGTATTGTTCTAAGTCTAGGTGGCTTTGTTTAAACCATTTCTCTCCGACATAACGGATTTTGGTGGCCTTGGAAATAGACCTTGGAGAGAATTTGAAATCCAAGCCTGCCAGCCAAAAGTGCTTCTCTTGAAATCTCAAAGCACAAATATGAGTCAAAGGGGAATAGCTTTTCACCTCCTGCACCCTTTGACAAAACTCTAGACACCCAACCTCATGGAAGTTAAACAGGACTGATGGATGAGCATTTACCTCTTCAGTGAAAACAGGCTCAAACCTCCTGTGAAGGCCACTCCTACTATCTTGCCTGGGAGGCATTTTGTTTTGAATGTTCTTTGCAAAACCAAGCTCTCTTCAAATGGCCTTTGGAATGTTTTTCTCAACCACACCTCGATCCTCCTTATCAGTCACTGTTTTGTCTTCTTTATGCCAAACAACAAGTATTTGTCAAAATGAAACAAACTCAATCTTATCACTGTGCTTGGGCCAATGGTATTGAAAAAGTGATAACTGTGTTTTCTTGTTTGAACAAGGATCTTTGTGTTTTGACATAAACAAGACACCCTTCCTCCAAACAACACTCTTCTGCTATTCACTGTTTTTACAGGGGTAGACAAAAAACACTCTCAACTGAATTTGCAAAATCTCTCATAGCATACTCTGTTTTATGGAAATCTGGTGGCTGGACAGAGTTTTCTATTTCACCATTCAAAGGTGACACTTTTGAAATGATAAAGCATTTCAGACTATGACCACTTTTTTCAAATTAGGCTCACTGTTTTCACCTTACAAAAACTGTGTTTACCTTACAAACACTGCTTTCACCTTATAACATTGTTTTCACCTTAGATTTTGCTGACAGAGGTTAGTTTTTTTTTATCACTATTAGGACTCCTTCATCAATTTGAAAACCTCTACCACTGTGTTTTCTGTCTAGTCATTAGCATATGGTTCATCACTTTGTTTGAAGGTAGTTTAAGGCCTTTTGAAACTGATACAAACACACCACATTTCAATATATTAATCTTGGGAAATCATGGCAACAAAAAACCTTGGATTTTGCTCAAACACCTTACTCTCCAACCACTGTTTTTGTCTTGTTAAAATCACCTTGTCACCCCTTTCAGATTTTCAAAAAATAGTAAGGAGCAACGGAGAATACCTCACAATATTTTCACGGGACTTTTTTGATCATTTGGCAGCTCCAAAGATGCTTTTCAAGGACCTTATGAGCGAGCGGCATGTTCATATGGAAGAGCACCACGCTGTGTAGAGGAGTCGGGTCGGCCTTCGGGCAAAGGTGACTGGCGCTACAGGCGCGTCGCGCGCCACGCCACAATATAAATGCTGTGTATTTTCTTCTCTAAACGCACCGCGCGCTTTTCCAGGCATGCTGCGCAAGCTTTAAGCCTCAAAACACTCTACAAATGGCTTGAAATCCCTCATTTATGAAATGGGCCGCTTGAGATTATTGTTTGGTTGCTTTGAAATTCGAAAGTGAGGCTTTGCAATGGTCGATCACTCCCTTTATAGTCGAAAAATCCAACACCCTTTTAAATTTTCTTTGTGAGGGTTTTGGAGGCCCTTTGAAAAGGCTTTTGGTTTTAAACAAAAAATTGAAGCACGGATTTATACTTTTGAAGACCTCCTTGCTCCTTTAAAACAGGAATTTCCTTTGGAACCTCATAAAAAACCTTTCACCTGAGAATACTCATTAACATGAGGTTGTTGCTTAACCTTTGAAACTTTTTGTAAAAACTCTTCTGCCTTTTGTGAGGGAGGCCATAATTAAGTTGACAAACCAACTGTTATGGTGTTTGATGGTTGATCATGCCCATTGTATAGGCTCAATAGCAAGGGTTTATAAAATTTCTCTTCAGGCATCAAAGACAAAAATATCCACAGAGGCTTATGTGTGCCAATCACAGCAATCAAAAACCTTAAGAACCTTCCCATCCTGAACTTCACAAGTGCAGTAGTAAAACTATTCTTGGTCTATATCAATAACTTGCAAGGCTGGTATTTTAGGATGGGTAATTTATCTCTTTTATTTGAAACCTCATTTGAAACTCCAAGTGAAGAGCTCCGCAACAAATAGTCTCCACCATCAGGGCAAATGACTAACCTTGGATTTGCCAAAGTAATCCAGACTTCAACTTTTACGGAGATATAGAAGGGGATGATGCTCTGAAGTTGAAAGGTAAACATGGGAAGGCTATCCCTTTGTTCCTCTATGAAGGAGGCCTATATGAATAGTGAATTTTCATTCATTTCACCATTTTTTAGAGTAGTCCCTTTTAAAATATTTTCCATACTGAAATGAATGCTTTTCATCCTCAAACAATGGTGAGCCTTCTACTTGTTTATGAAGGAGGCCTATGTTTAACAAATGCCTGGGCTCTTTTCAACCCCTGTTTTAACTAAATGAAGAATGTTTATGAACACACTATTAGAGTTTTCCTTTGTATTTGATAGCAGAAGTCAGTTTAAAACCAAGATTGTTTTACTTCCTTGGTCATTCAGATGAGGCTGTCTTTAGTCAAAACTCCACCTACAGATTTCTCTTTGAAGGAGATTCTTATAACCATAAGAACAGAGGTTTTCAGCACCATTGTATTGACCATATTTTTGTTTAAATACCATTTGAAATCTGATGATGTATCTTTTTCTCATCCTTTGGAAGGAAAGTGACTCATCATTTCTGAAGTCATCTAAAAACACCTTAACTTTCTGCTTTGAAATGAGGTTACATCTCTGCTTCCTGGCCCTCTGCTTATTAAATTAAAGAGGCCTTTATCACATTTCCAAACCCTCTGCTCATATTTGGAGGAGGTTTTCTCAGTCATTCAACCCTCTACTCATGTATGGAGGAGGTTTTCTCAGTGATGCAATCTCATCTGCTTTCAAACAGTGTCATCTTTCCTTTCACTACCTATTCATGCTTAAGAAAATAAAAGTGAAAAATTGATAACATGCCACGATGGGCATTTCTCTGAGACATGTAATCCTGCTATTAAAATACCTTTATGCATCTCTAGACATCAGAAACCACCTGACCAGCATCTGCAGAGTATTGCTTGTTATTTATAAGTCACTAACCCTTTAACTGTGTTTGCAGGAGCTTATTGAGATAACTCTCTGTCCAGTACTTGCATCCCAGGTTCAAAACCACATGAGAAGCAACTGTCTTCTCATGTTGAGCTTAATAATGTCTTCTGGAACACTGGTACACTTATGCTCCTTAAAGAGACATTGAAACATTGTAAATCCACCTAATATCAGTTTGACCTATGGCATATTCGCTGCTGAGACATCAAGGTTTGTTAGTGGCACAACTCAATGATGTAATCAACCTTTATTTGCAGAATAGGAAGGTCATCTAGGACTGGTTGATATAAGATAGAGGTTCTTTTGGCTTTTAGGATAGTTTGCCAAGGGAAAATCACCTAAAGCGCCACTACCTAACTTAGGGGAGACTTTTTGGACAGATTTGGAGTATCCTCTTTGGAGCTGATGGACAAGTTTGTATGACTGAGGCTAGATAGGGCTTGACAATGAAGTTTTATCTCATCATGGGTTGATTGAAAAGGTAGGAGGGAAAAAATGTTTATGGGTGTTTTCTAGCTGACAAATTTGACATATTGGAGATCAGCTGCTAGAAAACTTGGCTTTAAAAACTAGTCATCATCAACAGGTGAAAAATACTGATGACTAACAGTGGCTCCATTTGGGGAGGGCGGCTCCTTTTCAGGAGGTGTCCAGAATTTCAGATCTGGTTCTTTGAAAATCAGTGCCTTTATCCATTGGCACAAATATCTTTCTTCCTTGATGTTATTTCTGAAAATTGACAGCATGATTAGCATCAACAATATTTCTACCTACCCCACTATATTTCCTAACATTTTTTCTTCTTTTGGGTGCATTTGAATTGGAAACCCTTTTGACATAATATTTTTGAAAAATGATACTATCTAATTCTACACTTATATCCGCCAGGAGTTCAGATTAAGCTGGTGAACTCCTTCATTTCTCTACCTATGCTAGATCGACTGTCAAGGTTAAGTTGTTTGACAGGATTTTATTCTCTAATCTAAAACATGAAATTGAAAAATGACCAAATTAGGATTAGACAATCTGATTTGTCATGTACATGTGGCATGAAAGACAAGCTGCACACAAATATTATTTTGCATAAAATGAAATATAGAAAAACAAGGCTAGGATACACAATTTTTTTTTCATCCCTGCTTTCTTCTGTGGTTCTGTTTTGAGCATGTGGAACCAATATCTTTTCCTAATCTACTCTCTTTGATAAGTCAAGCTTACACAATGTTGACTATCTTTTCCTCTCACTAACTTATCGGAAAATAAATTTAAAACATGTTCAGCTATGATTAGGCTAGATAACTGAACAAGACATTTGAGCACTAGTAGCAGTATTTAGACTTGCATGCTTTCAGAATAATTATTTTTTGGAACATGGGGCTTTCTTTCTATTTTTCAAACCGCCCTCTTTTTCTGTTTTTCTATTGTTTTTTGAATTTTCTGTTTTTGATTTATTTTTCAAACAATGGTATATACAATGACTGAAAATGATCTTAAAATTGGAGCTCTTGACAAAAATAATGCTTTAATGTCCTGCCATTCATAGGACCTCCAAAATTTTCAGTCCCATCAAGTTCTTGTAGGAAAAAGGCATTGTTTCCACTAACTGAGCTGATGATGAAAGGCCCCTTCCATAAGTTTTCAAACTTTCCATGTTTACCTTTGTCTTCTCTTCTAGAATCCCATTTTAGCACTTTGTCCCCAATTTTAAAATCATTTTCCTTGGTCCTTCTGTCAAAAATCTATTTTATTTTGTCTTGTGCTAACTGAGCCTTTTGGTAAACTTCTTCCCTTGTTTGTTGTAAATGGATAGTCTGATTTACCCTCCTTTGTATGTCATTTTCTTCTATTTGAACTTCCTGCAATAGCTTCATTACTGGAACCCCTAAATATGTTGGAAAAATGGCATCTATGCCATATACTAGTTGGTAGGGAGACATACCTATTGATTTTTTGGTGGTTAGTCTATCAGCCCATAGTGCGTGTACTAGTTTTCCGTGCCATGCTTTTTGTTTTTGTTCCAGAAGCTTCTTTATGATGTTGAATAGGCTTTTGTTAGAGGACTCGGCTAAACCATTACCTTGAGGGTAATAAGCTATGGAATGTCCTAATGAAATGTGATATTTGTAACAGAATTCAACCATTTTTTTAGAGGAAAAGGCAGCAGCATTATCGGTAATGATTTTTCTAGGACAGCCGAATCTAGATAGGATGTTGGTTTCTAGGAACTTAATGATGAATGAATCGGTGGTGTTCCTGGAGGGTATGGCTTCTATCCATTTGGTAAAGTAATCAGTGGCTGTAAGGATCCATTTATGTTGAGCGGACGAAGAAGGGTGAATTTACCCAATAAAATCTAGACCCCATTGCTGGAAGGGTCCTTCAACTTTGATGGGATGTGAGGGCAAAGGTAAAAGCTTTTTCTTGCCATCAAAAATTTGGCACTTATGGAATGTCATAACTAGTTTGTGAGTGTCAGGAAATAAGGTAGGCCAATAATAACCGGCTCTAAGGATTTTGTTCGTTGTGGTTTTCCAGTAGAGATGACCTCCACATTCTCCTTCATGCATTTCGTGCATAATTTTCTCTGCATCAGACTCAAGCAAACATTTAAGCAGCATACCAGTGGGATTTTTCCAATACAGAACTCCATCTATAATGCAAAACTTTAAACATTTTTTTTTAAGAAATCTTTCTTTTGTTTTTGATAAAGTTGGAGGAGCATTTAGATAAAATAATAGATAAAGAATATCTGCATACCAAGGTGAATTTAAAAACACTTGTTCAACATGAGGGGCTGTGCATTCTTCCTGTTCTTCTAAGGTATCAACAAAATTTATATCTAATGCTTGGAGGTTGGTTTCAGCCATTAGTCTTGCAAGTCCTTGTCCTTTAACTAGTTTGGTGGTCGGGATTTCTAAGTCATATTCTAAGATGATAGCGATCCATTTTCCCCTTTTACCATCAGGATCTTGGTTTAATATCTCTTTGACGATGGTATTAGGAACAAAATCAATGACATGAGAATGCAAGATGTAAACTCGGAAATCTTTCAGTGCTTTTACCAATGCGAATGCCTGTTTTTCCATGATGTTATATTTCAAGGGAGCATCTCTTAGGGATTTGCTAAAAAACGCAATGGGTTGTTCTTGCCCTGCTGCGTTCTTTTGTAACAACACAGTAGCTATTGTGTGTTCCGAGGAAAATGAAAAAATGTAAAAATCTTTGGTAAAATCAGGACTTATCAGTATCGGTGTTTCAGTTAGGGCTTTTTTAACTAATTCAAAATATTTTTTGGCTTTTGTAGTCCATTTTACCCCGACCTCTTTTTTTAACATGTTTGTGATATCTCTCAGAAGCTCGGCAAGATTTGGGATGAATCTTCTTAAGAAATTAATATTTCCGATAAAGGATCGCAGCTCTTTTATGTTTCTGGGGTGGCTTATTTGTAATATGCCTTCGATTCTCTGGGGGTCTATTTTTATTCCCTCTTCTAAAATGATGTGACCTAGGATTTTTCCTTCTTCTAGACCGAAAAGTGTTTTCTTGGGGTTTAGGGATAAACCGTATTTTCTACATTTTTTAAAAACCTTTCTTAAGTGAATCAGGTGCTCTTCATCTGATTTGGAATATACCGTGATATCGTCGAGATATATGACTATGAAATAACCTATGTCTTCTGAGAAGGCTATTTCCATGGCTCTTTGGAATGTGGCGCCAGCATTCATCATTCCAAAAGGCATTTTAACGTACATGAAATTGCCCCAAGGTGTGGTGAAAGTCGTTTCGTGTTGATCAGTGGGGTAAACCAGCACTTGGTTGTAACTAGAAAAACCATAAAGTAATGAGATTATTTTAGCACCTACTACCTTTTGAAGTATGTGGTCCATTTTGGGCAATGGATAGTTGTCCTTTAAACAGGCTCTATTCAGGTTTCGGAAATCAATACAAAGTCTGATCTCAACAGTTTTTTTCCTAACTGATACTAGATTTGAAAGCCACTCAGAGTACCTGAGGGAAATTATTATCCCAGCATCATATATATTTTTGATTTCCTTTTCAACCAACGATAGTAAGACTGGGTTTATTATTCTTAACTTCTGTTTGAAAGGCTTCTGGTTTTCTTTGAGGGGAATATTATGTTGAATGATGCTTGTGTCATATGATTTCAAATCTTGGTATCCCCATGCGAATACATCTTTAAATTCTTTAAACAACTTGATGTACTCCTGTTTTATGTGAGGAGGGAGAGTTCTGGATAGTTTGATCTTTCTTGGTTCTTCAGTGCTTCCTATGTTATATTCCTCTATGTCGACCTCGGTAGGTTCCTTTTTTGGATTTTTGGCCACATCGTTAAAATCAAACAATTATTATAAAGGTGCAAGACCTCTGGGTATGGTGTCATTTTCACAGTGTAAGACTTCAATTTCTCTTTGATCTATGTCCTCTCCTATCCCAATTTCGTATGAATGATTTACCAAGTTTACATCTGTCCAAGAAGGTAAATTTGGCTCTTGATCTTGATTTTGGCCAGGATTCCTTTCTTCATTTTCTAAGTCTGTTTTGGTCACTTCAAATTCATTCCTAGATTGTAAAAAATCATCAATTTGATCATCATGTTTGAATATTTGCCAATGGTCAATATTGTTTGGTACTGTAGGGCGATGTTTGACTTGAATACTGTATTGCTCATTTAGACATGGTATTTGGCAGTTGCTTGTAGCAAAGGCGAGCTCATTGGCTAGGCTATTTTGAACCCTAGGAATATAAGTGAGTTCATATTTTTCGAAGGTTTTGAGGATGTCTAAATCTGCATTCCTTTATTCTCTTAGTCTTGGGTTTTTTGCCGAATATTCACCTTTGATTTTGCCTAATTACAAGTTCTGAATCTCCCTGTGCTGATACTTTCTTGGCGCCTAAGTCCTTAAGTATGTGCAGACCAAGGAGAAGGGCCTCATATTCTGCAATGTTATTAGTAATTTGGAATTCTAATCTGAAAGAATGACCTTCATTAGTATTGTGTATCCAGATGCTGGCCCCCGAACCAGTTTTTCCACAAGAACCGTTGAAACTTATACTCCAAATAGCTTCTTTTTCATACATGATACTAAGCTGTTTTTCAGGTTTCTTGGAGCTTTGGTCATCAGTTTCTTCATTTAGTAATGGGAAATGTGGTTTTGATGGTTTGAAATCCTCTTCATTTTCTTTTATCTGCTCGTTTATATCACTTTCATTTTATAAGATAAAAGAATCTAAATTGGAATGAATGGAATAAATGGGAGTGTTGTTTGGCTTATCCCGGTTGCTAACCATGTATTTCATGTGAGTTTCTCAGTATAGTCTCCTAGTCTGGTTGAAAATTGGGATGGTAGTGAACGACATATCCATTTGAAGGTTACCTTGTATTTTCGCAGCCCATGCCCTTGATAGTAGCATTCCGTACTTAGGAGGAATATCTGCCACTACTACGTCCATGACTAGGTTTTTTGCCGATAGCTGTGTTAAGGAAAAACACAGGTTCTTTATTAGACCTAAGCATTTGACCCGACTTGAATCAAAGGAGTACGAGTCTTTGTAAGGTTGAGTTACCTCTAGACCTAGGTTTTCCATGATTTCTTTAGGCATGAGGTTATGGGAGACACCAGAATCTAACATGGCATTATGTAATATCTTGTCTTGTATGTTCAAACCTACATAGAAAGGAGAGACAATTCCTTCTTGGTATTCACCTTCTATTTTGGGGCCGAACAAGAGCTCGGATTTGTCATCAGTTACATTTAATGTATCTGCCTCATTTCCTATATCAAAAACTTTGAAGATTTGAGATCTATATCTATCTATAGTTATTAGCTCAGTAAGGGGTATGGTTATTTTTATTCTAGAAACTTCCCCTTCGAAACTAAAAGGATTTTGTAGTTTGGAAAGATTTGTTTCAGCTTTTTCGGACATGACTTTCTCTATGTTCTTAATTTTCTGACTCTGGTTTGGGACTTTCTTCAACATAGCCATCTCAGGAATCTTAGCAAAGGTATTCAGAAAATTTGGACTAAAGCTTGTCTGAATAGCTTTATCTCTGTTTTGGTCATTTTTCCTGACCACGATTTTGTTGCTCTCCACTGCTCTTTTAAGGATGTTATCAGGGGTTTTAGTAGTGTCTGAACTACCTTTCTTGGAGTTGTCTTGGTTTCTTTTGCTTCTGAGATCATACTACCTATCAGCTTCTATTATGGCATTCTGAAAATCTATGGCAGGATCTTCGAGATCTTTATAGTTGGTTTCATTTTGATTCGGAGAGAAGAAAGTTTGTTCTTCTTCTGTGAGGTAGAATTCACTCTCGTTATCAGAACCTATAAGGTTCAAATGATTTTCATCAATGGTTCTTTATCCCTCTCATCCTCATCAACATAATTTTCATTAAAGGGTGGCCTAATTTGTTGGTCAATTTCCCTTGGTTTGTTTTGAGACTGGTCTCTCCTAAAGTTTTTGTTCTGATTCCTGTTTTAAGGGTTTGGCTGGTTGTCCCTAAGAGGTGCTTTTTCACTCATTTTTTCCCACATCTTTGTCATGGATTTAACTAGGCCATCTATTCTAGGATCTGAGGAAGATACTGAAGGGGAAACTTCGTCATGGTATGTGACTTTCTTCTCTGCTCTTACCCTAGCTCTCTTTTCAGCTAAGTTGGCTTCTGCATTTATAGCCACTCTTTGCATTTCCTCTAAGGTAGGGGGGTCCTTGTCTCTTAGTTGATAAGTCATGTCTGGGTCAAAGCCTTCAAGAAACTTTGCTAAGGCTAAGCCAAGTGGAGGTTTGAAGTGAGGCGGGAGGGCGATATAAACACTGTTGAACCTAGTGCAGTATCCCTGGACACTTTCCCCATCTTACCTTTTTATATTGTTATACTCTGACAGGATTTGAATGGGGTTCTTACGGATTTCCCACTTATTTATGAATTTTTGGTAGAGTTCTGGGAGATCGTGCATACTGTTTGGAGTTAAGCTCTTAAACCATTTTTTGGGTTCTCTGCCTAGGCTTTGGGTGAACATCCTCATCCTGATGGTCTCATCTTCTATTTCCATGTATTCAAAGGCATCGCTAATTCTATCTACATGTTGTTGAGCTGTGGTAGTCTCAACTCCGGTAAAGTGTGGGATTTTGGATTGATAGTCATTTTGTAAGGGAGCCAAAGTGTGTGGCAACACCAAGGGTGCATACCAGGCTGCCATGGCGGGAGCTAATGGATGATGGACAAAATGAGGGCTTGTAGGATGAGCTGAGGTGATTTGAACAGTAGTGGTTTAGATGGGTGTGGCGGATGTACTTGGGCTAGTGATCTGATTTTGAGCAGATCTGGGGTGGTAGGAGCCAAAGTGATGGAGAAGTTGAAAGTCGAGAGGTGTAGTAGGCGAGGCTTCTCTACTAGGACTCTGTGGCAGATCTAGGGGCTCAACATCGTCAAAGTTTATCTTACTTTGTGACTTGCTTCTAAAAAGGGTTTTTACTGATTTTAAGCCAAATGGGGAATCCTGCAAGGCTGTGAGGTGTTCAGGTATTGATATTGCCTTACGGATGGACCTATCGGTAGCTAAATTTCTAGTTTCAGAATCTTTCCAAAGAATCTTCTCTGGGTCATCTACTATGATAGGGGGATTTGGGTCTGGACGAGATCTGGTATAGATCCTTTATGAAGCCATATTTTGAATTCAGAGCTTAGAGAGGATGGAATTTGTGGTTGTTTTGGATGGATGGCCTCTCTATGGGTTTTGCTAATGTGAAGGATGGTCAAAACAAAAATGAGGACTAGTGGAGTCGCCAGGTGGATTTCTGTGAGAACTATGGTCCACCACCAACACTTATCAAAGATGCTTTCGGGGAAAAAAATTTCTAGCTTTGAGATGAAGACTTGTAAGGAAGAGTGATTCACTTGGTTTCAACATTTTTTTAGGCTGTTGATAAAGCTAATGGTTCTGTTTGCAATATTATTTCTGTTTATCTCCTATGTTTAGGTGAAGTCTTCTGAATTGCTAAGTTATACTTAGTTTGTCATTGATTACAAGGTTTGCACCATAAGTTTTAAGTTTTGGAAAGGATGAGTCAACAGAAAGGTATGTTTTATGAATTTTTAGTTTTTAATGGCGTTTTTTAGGCCTACTAGAGGCTAGTGGCTTCACCAGTTGGAACTTGGTTGTTTTTGTAAGGATGTAGCTATGGTCCACCACCAATAACTAGGGAAAAGCCAATCTGGGAACGTTTTGGGGTATTTTTAGTATTTATGTGCAGCCTATGGCTTATTAGAGTGTTCTAGACCTGATTCATCACTTTGATAGGGTGGTTAAAACAAAAAGATTTTACTCTAAATGATTCTATGGACTGCTTGCCTGTTTAAATTTTTAAAGAATAATGAATCTACAAGAGTTTGCTAGACTGTTATGTACTCAGTTAGTCCCACCGTGATCGCCATTATGTTAGGGTCCCGTGATTTGGCTGATTGGCAAGCCAAATGATAGTGTAACATCAAACCAATCTTTGGAGCCCAAGGACCTAGCCTTCCTGGACTCAGAGAGGGCTCTCTCTATTTGTGTAAGGGATATGTGTGTGTTTGCTAATTGTGTTCTTGATTTTAGGCTAGTTATGAAGTAGGTTTTTGGTTTTGGTTTTTAGGTTGTGAGGGATGAACTGATAAAAGACATAAGATAGGTAAAAATATGTCAGATCAACTAGGCTATGGGGTCGAAAAGGTCAAGAAAGCTTTCAGGTGGTGATACAAGGTTGTTGAAGGGCCGATTTGATTCGAGGTAAAATGGATCTTTGGGTAAAATGGAGTGAGATGGACATTAAATTTGTGAAGAACAAAGGATTTCAAACACAAACAGTTTAATAGCTGACATAAACATGGTAGGGCTAACCATTAATTATGAGAAATGTAACTATAAACTAATCAATGCATAGAAATAAACATTCAAGCCATGCATAGGGGTATATGACTCTCTAACTTTAGGAAATGGCTATCAGACTTTGGGAAAATACATTTAAGACAAACAAACAACTCAAATCACTATGAAGGAACACCTAAACATAGTATTTGAAGCTATTGGGCACTTTGAAGCAAGATTGCATAGTTTTAGGCAAAGGGAAAGATCAGTACAAGACCTCCTTGGTTCAATAAATGGCAATCTAATCAATCAAAGAGAGGTTTCATAGGTGGAGCTATGACTAACCATGAGTAAGAAGGGCATACCGTGAATCATACTTAGCATGTATAAAACCATAAATGAAACAAGCAAACAATATTCTTCAGTTATTAAAGAGCAATCAAGGATTCTTTAATATGACTAAGAATGAAGAAAACATAGAAGCTATAAAGAAACAGGAAATTTAAGGTGCCTCCAAGGGCATGTCTCAAATATATTCTCTACTGTCTTATAGCAAGCAAGAACATGGAATTATGAATGAAAACCAAGAAAAAAAATAGAGAGAGAGACACTATACCATTATACCAAGTCATGGAATCCAACAACAATCCTCTTTCATCATCCAAAAACATCCAAGAAACTATCCAAAAGCATGAGACAAGTGTTTCTTCCAAGCTTGTATGACCATATGTTGCTTCTATTCATCAAGTTCAGCCTTGTTTACAATGAAAGCCTTCGGAATATATAGGCCAATATGAGGGAAAACCTCCTAGTTCAACTTACAATCTCATTGGCCTATCCAAAATATCTAATTTTGTCCTTGAGGCTTTGCAAAGCCCAAGGCACAAAATATCTAATAAAATATCTCAAAAATGCTAAAAAGGGAAAATAAATTGACTTTTTCTAACTAACCATGCACAAAAATAGCTAAACGCACATGAGGAATGTTGGGAAAAATACTGAGAGGGGGGGTGAATCAGTATTTAGAGCTGACTGAAAACTTTTTACTTTTTCTTTGAGTAGATTTCCATACGCGATTTTTATGAACTGAACTAGTGTATGCACGCAGAAATATAGAAGGAAACTAGCGTATACTGATTTATCTTTCAGATTTAGAGAATCAGTCTTTTAAACAGATTTATTAGTTATGAATAAGGCTAGATAATCTGAAGTTATGAGCAGTAAACAATAGTATAAAGCATCACACACATGAACACCAATATTTAAGGTGGAAACCCAAATCGGGAGAAAACCACCGCCGTTGTCATCTCTGTCTTCAATCTTTATTATATAGAAAACCTTTTACAACATTGTACTGATGCAGACTTATACCAGTACGCAGGCTTCTATGTGCAGAAGGCTACAACCTTCTCTCATTTTCCAGCTACAATTGAAAGGGAGCTCCAACCCCCTAATCTCGTTTACCAGCCTCTCCTGCAAGGGAGCTTCGACCCCCTGATTTCAACACCAGCTTCTACTGGCTGAAAGCTTCTACTTTCATACTGAAGGCTTCAACCCTTAGATTCACTGCAGACCACGTTTCATCAAATTTCATACTGGATCAAAACAGCTTCAACACAACCCCTTAACATTAATAACCATACTTTACTCAAAACTTCAATCAGAACAGTAAGACCACTGTAACCAGAACTTCAGAAATAACCCAGACTTCAAAAAAAAATATGCAGATACAAACTCAACTCTGAACATTCATCAATTCAAATAGCATATGCTACTTCTCTTTACTGAAGCCGCGTGTATACGCGCTTCCCTGCTCACCAACCTACGTATGCCTCTGTGCAAACTGTTTTTCATAATATGAAATGCATACGCCACTTCTCTTCACCGAAGCTGCGTGTATACGTGCTTTTCTTCGTATCAACCTGCGTATACTTATGAGAATACTGATTTTCAGAATGTGATCAATCTCAGATTTAGATCTGAGGTTTTCAATCAGAAACCTTCTCAGCAATGCAGAACCTTTAGACAGTCAGTCAGGTTTAACCATGTTTTCTCACTCATCCTTCTTCATGTTTTCTCAATCAGTGATTAGATTTGTTCATTATCAAATCAGCAGCATACTCCATATTCAATTGACCCAGAACCTCAAGTAGACTTCATTGATCGACAGCAGAGAGAAAACAGAAATCACAGAAGTAATATCTGTAAATAAAATTCAGAAACCCTAACTTCCATACGTGTTTTTTATTAATCGAACCCGCGTATATACGCACTTTTACCGAGACAACCTAGCGTATAGATCTGTAAAAGATAAACTTGTAGAACAGACCAGATCTATAAAATTACCCAGATTTCTTCAATTTCTTCATCAGAATTGCGCCAGGTCTTCATCATTTCTTTTGCAAATCATCCTAGAGATTCATCATTTCTAGATCTAGATATCTTGAACCTTCATCATATCCATAGGTGCATCATAGATTCAGATCTATCAATTAAGAATAGAGTTCAACCATGAAGATATCTCTTAAAGAGATTTATTTATTAACAACCCTTACACATGCACACACTTGCAATATGATCTTCTTCTCCTTATATAGATTTAGCCTTTTTCAATACCATGAGTCAATACCACTCAACCGCTGATGGTATTCCTGGACGGGATCAAATAGATAATCCAGCGCTCAATACAGTGGGCCAATACCATGGTAATGTCCCCTGGTTTTATAAATTCAGAGTGCAAATAGGCATTCGCTACTTGGTACGTAATTTTCCATGTACATACGCTACTTTGCCTTTACAAACCCACGTATTCTTTGTGACATATCTTATTCATCATTACTCTGGCACTTACTGGAATATCTTTCTTTGTTACTTTTGAACTCCTCAGATTTACATTATTAACAAATAGGTTGCTATCCAAAGTCAACTCATCAAGTTAGTTTCCATCAAGGACAACTTCATCAAGTAGGTTGCCATCAAGGACAACATATTGTATCATATTGCCAACAAGGAAAAGTCACTTTTGAAAGGTACATTTTTCACAAAAATACTTAAGAAATACATCAGCAAAAAGTCCCCTGACTTGCTGACAACTTTTGGAGGCCTTCCCGATGTCAAAATGAAGCCCATGATGGCTCGTTGGAAACCTCTGAATGTCTATTTTCTGAAAATGTTTAGGTTTCTCCAAACTGACCAATAGAAGTCCTCCAAATTTATACCTATGTGTAAAAACCCAAAAAATAGGCCTTGCTGATAAACGAGGCAGAGTATGGAAAAAGGGAGTTTTTTCCACCATTTTGGGAGAGAAAATCATCTTCAAATGATCTAAAAATCGCTAAGTATATTCCCCTAAAATTATCACATCTAAAGATACCAGTTTCATCCCTTGAGGATGCCCCAAACTAAAATGGCGATGCCCATGAGTTTTAGCCAAAAACCCAAAAAATGACAAAAAACCAAAATTTGTCGAATTTAGCCCAATTTTGGTGAGCATGACCCTCAAGGGTTTTCAGAAACATGCTATGAAGCTCAGGCCAAAATTTGGAGCTTTGAGGTGTCTTTCCTCAATTTTGGTGACGGGCGCCTCTTTTGAGCCTCCTTGAGTTTTCCCTGTGTGCCCTTCAATTTCCTTCGGGAAAACTGATTGGCTTCTTATAATGCCCGGTCATCCTCTGTTGAAGGTCCAAGTCTCTATTTGCCTTCTCCAACTTCTTTTCCAAGTGATCATTAACACTCTCAAGCCATGCTTCTTTATTTTTTTCTATCTCTTGTGTGAACAATGTATTGAGAGGGGTAGATTGGAGAAGGGCAGCTTCTTCTTCCTTTTGTTTCCCAGGGGCTCTTTTGAGCCCCATGGTTCTTGGCCTCTTTCTCTTGGGTTGATCTTCATCTTCGCTCTCATCAAACTCACCCATGAGTTATTCCAATCTCACTTGTGCTTTGGAGGCCTCTTTTTGTATTTGATGGCCCGTGTCTCATATACCGCAATATGGACACTCAGCCCTCTCAAGATCAGTCCTCAAAGAATCAATTTGGTTTTCTCTATTGATTAAGAGAGTTTCAAGGATTCAGGCTTCATTTTTGCTATCATCACTTTGAATTTGAATTATGTCAAAGTCTCTCTCCTTTTCATGGCTGCTTTCTTCTTTCTCCTTTCCTTTGCTTTGGGTGGCTCTTTTAGTCTTCCTCCTCTTGGGAAATTCCACAATGGACTTCTTGGGCAATTTCCCCTTGCTTCGAAGGGCCCTAGTAACATTTGGAGTTACAACTTTAGGCACCCTTTTCCTTGATGTCCGGGGCTTGGCCACTTTCGGAGAAGAGAGCATGGCCCCTTGACTAGGAGAGGCAGCTAGCACATGCTCTATTGTCTCTTTGCCCTTGTTACTTTGCTCATCATTCTTGCCACTGTCTTGGATTTCTTCATGGATGCCTTGATTTTCCTTTTGCATTTCCTTTTTAGGGTTGTCCTCCTCACTGTGTTCCACCTCTTCATCATGATGTTGTTCTATTTCATGGGGTTGTTGTTCATCATCATGTGGTTGTCTTTCCTCACTGTGTTGCACATGTTCATCATCATGTTGCTCATCATCATCTTTCTCTTCATCATGCCCTTCTTCCCCTTGCTGCCCTACCTCACTTTTTTCTTCTTCCCCTTCCTGCCCTGTTTCATCATGATGTTGCTCATCATAATCTTCCTCCTCTTGCTCATTCTCTTCTTCCTCATCATGCTCTTTTTCTTTTTCAATGGGAAATTTGAGCTTCTTGGGAATGGGCTTGCTTGAAGAAGGCGAAGGATGGTGAGTGGAAGGTGAAGGAGATGTATGAGATGAAGGGACAGTGGTGAAATCCGGATGTGTAATGAAAGTATCCCAAGAGACTTCCTTCTTCTCAAGCTGATGAAGAATGATAACCTTGATGAGGGAGTGATGGAAGAGGCAAGCTTTCTGCTAAGAAGGAGGTTTTTTCTGAACAGTGGAGGCCATTTTCTCAATACTTCTATGTAGGAAGAAAGGGAGATTTAACAATTTGGCCCTTGTGAAATGCATGAGCAATCGGACATGGTAAGCATAGACTCGGGAGAATCTTCCCTCGCAAGTGAAGTATTTCAGATTATCTTCATGAGGGGGGCATAACTAGTCAATAGATATGAGAAGGGAAAAATGGATGGACATGAATCTCTATGCTTAGGCTTCAGAAAAAGCTTGTATTGTTCTGAGTCTAGGTGGCTTTGTTTAAACCACTTCTCTCCGACATAAGGGATTTTGGTGGCCTTGGAAATGGACCTTGGAGAGAATTTGAAATCCAAGCCTGCTAGCTGAAAGTGCTTCTCTTGAAATCTCAAAGCACAAAGATGTGTCAAAGGGGAATAGCTTGTTGGCAATATGATGCAGAGTGTTGTCCTTGATGGCAACCCACTGAATAAAGATGAAGACATGAGATTGTTGACTTATGTTGTTCTTGATGGCAATCCACCTGATGAAATTATTCGTGACCTGATGGACTTGGTAAATGATGTGAATCTGATATGAAGTGATGTTTGTTAGTAATATGATGCTGAGTGGTGTCCTTGAATGGAAACTTACTGGATGAAGTTGTGCTTGATAGAACATGTCTTGATGAACTAAATCTGATGTATCTACAGTGAGTACAGAAGGCAATGAAGAAAGGAATTCAGCATGTGATAGATCTATGATGAAAAGAGTATGTCTCTAGGCATACGCGGATGTGCCTAAGGGAAGTCGCGTATGCACGCGGAAAATAACGTTCCAAGTCGCGTATGGGCAAAAGCGCTCATAAAGTGCAAAACCAGGGGTAACCACCATGGTATTGACCCATTGTATTAGGTAATGATTCGTCTAAATGACCCCGTCCAGGAATACCATCGGAAGTAATGTAGTTTTGGGCTCATGGTATTGAAAAAGGGTAAACCTATATAAGGAGAAGAAATTCATTGTACGATCATGAGCATGGGTGCGAGATATCGAGCTTGAATAGATAACTATCTCTGATAGATACGAATGGAAAGGGTTACAGTTGAATGATAGATCTGAATGCATGATGCACCAATGAAGAAAATGATGAAGAAGGGTATCTAGATCTGAAATGTATTTGTACTTGCTAGATATGTTTATGGAATGATTAGATGCGTGAAGGATTTTTTTACATGCCGAGGAAAGGGGAAAAATGCGAAGTAATGTATACGGCGAAGAATTGCAATGACATAAAATTCTGAAGAACCATACGCTAGTTCGCCAAAGCGGAAGCGCATATATACGCGGCTTTGCTGAAGAGAAAGCGCGTATGCGCAATAAAATTAACTCTGTAATATTTACATAAGCATACGCTGGTTTATGTGAACGGAAGCGCGTATATACGCGACATCAGAGAAAGGAAAGCGCGTATGCAAACTAGGGTTTGTTGAAGTCTGTGGTAAGAAATGTCTGATCTGTTCTGCTGGTTTACTGAAATCTGTCAGTGAGTTATATGTATCTGTTTAATGGTTGACTGTGCTTATAAGTATGGAAAGGGTCCAGTCTGAAAAATGATGAAACGTGGCCTGCAAGTGGTATCCTAAAGGAAGCTTTGGATCCAGTGTGAAAATTGATGAAACGTGGTCCATAGAGGTGCTGAGGGTTGTAGCCTTCAGTCGGGGGGGTGTAGCTCCCTTCCAGGTGAGGCTGGTAAACGAGATCAGGGGGTCGTAGCTCCCTTCCAGGAGAGGCTGGTAAACGAGTTAGGGGGTTGGAGCTCCCTTCCAAGAGAGGCTGGTAAACGAGTGCAGGTGGGTGCCTGCGTGCTGGTATGAGTCTGCACCAGCACATATGTTGTGAGATGTTTTCTCTATAATAAAAGATTGAAGGCTGAGCAACTGCAGCGGTGGTTTTCTCCCAACTTGGTTTTCCACCTAAAAATCCTGGTGTTCATGTGTGATGCTTTGTGTGATGGTTTATTCTATTGTTACTACACATGTTTACTGTTAACTTAACATCAGATGAATGAATATTGCAAAGAACTAAGTCAATAAATAACTGCATAGTTAGATCTCTGCTAATACGTGAATTGTATGAAGGATATACGCGTGTATACGCGAGTTTACTAAAGGAAAGCAGCGTATGGGTTTTAGAGAGTGAAAAAGAGAAAAGATATTGTATATGCAGTAAATACTGATTCACCCTCCCCTCTCAGTATTTTTCCCAACATAGCTTTTCACCTCCTGCACCCTTTGATAAAACTCTAGACACCCAACCTCATGGAAGTTAAATAGGACTGATGGATGAGCATTTACCTCTTCAATGGAAACAGGCTCAAACCTCCTGTGAAGGCCACTCCTACTGTCTTTCCTGGGAGACATTTTTTTTTGAATGCTCTTTGCAAAACCAAGTTGTCTTCAAATGGCCTTTGGAATGTTTTTCTCAACCACACCTAGATCCTCCTTATCAGTCATTGTTTTGTCTTCTTTATGCCGAACAACAAGTATTTGTCAAAATGAAACAAAATCAATCTTATCACTGTGTTTGGGCCAATGGTATTGAAAAAGAGATAATTGTGTTTTCTTGTTTGAACAAGGATCTTTGTGTTTTGACAGAAACAAGACACCCTTCCTCCAAACAACACTCTTCTGCTATTCACTGTTTTTACAGGGGTAGACAAAAAACACTCTCAACTGACTTTGAAAAATCTCTCACAACATACTCTTTTTTATGGAAATCTGGTGGTTGGACAGAGTTTTCTCTTTCACCATTCAAAGGGGACACTTTTGAAATGATAAATCATTTCAGACTATGACCACTGTTTTCAAATTAGGCTCACTATTTTCACCTTACAAGCACTATGTTTACCTTACAAACACTTCTTTCACCTTATAACACTGTTTTCACCTTAGATTTTTCTGACAGAGGTTAGTTTTGTTTTATCACTGTTAGGACACCTTCAGCAATTTGAAAACCTCTAACACTGTGTTTTCTGTCCAGTCATTAGCATATGGTTCATCACTTTGTTTGAAGGCAGTTTAAGGCCCTTTGAAACTGATACAACACACCATCTTTCACTATACTAATCTTAGGCAATCATGGCAACAAAAAACCTTGGATTTTGCTCAAACACCTTACTCTCCAACCATTGTTTTTATCTTGTGAAAATAAACTTGTCACCCCTTTTAGATTTTCAAAAACTAGTAAGGAGTAATGGAGAATACCTTGCAATCTTTTCACGGGCCTTTTTTGATCATTTGGCAGCTCCAAAGATGCTTTTCGAGGGCCTTCTAAGTGAGCGGCACGTTCAGATGGAAGAGCATCGCACTGTGTAGAGGAGTCGGGTCGACCTTTGGGCAAAGGTGACCGGTGCTACAGGCCCGCCACGCCACAGTATAAATGCTGTGTAGTTTCTTCGCTAAATGCTCTGCGCACTTTTGTAGGCACGCCACGCAGGGTTTAAGCCTTAAAACACTCAGCAAATGGCTTGAAATCCCTCGTTTCTGTAATGGGCCACTTGAGATTGTTTTTTGGTTGCTTTTAAATTCGAAAGTGAGGCTTTGCAATGGTCGATCACTCCCTTTATAGTCGAAAAAGCCAACACCCTTTGAAATTTGCTTTGTGAGGGTTTTGGAGGCCCTTTCAAAAGGATTTTGGTTTTAAACAAAAAATCGAAGCACGGCTTTATACTTTTGAAGACATCCTTGCTCCTTTAAAACAGGAATTTCCTTTGGAACCTCATAAAAAACCTTTCACCTAAGAATACTCATTAACATGAGGTTGTTGCTTAACCTTTGAAACTTTTTGTAAAAACTCTTCTACCATTTGTGAGGGAGGCCATTTTCAAGTTGACAAACCAATTGTTATGGTGTTTGATGGTTGATCATGCCCATTGTATAGGCTCAACAGTAAGGGTTTATAAAATTTCTCTTCAAGCATCAAAGACAAAAATATCCACAGAGGCTTATGTGTGCCAATCACAGCAATCAAAAACCTTAAGAACCTGCCCATCCTGAACTTCACAAGTGCAGTAGTAAAACTATTCTTGGTCTATATCAAAAACTTGCAAGGCTGGTATTTTAGGATGGGTAATTTATCTCTTTTATTTGAAACCTAATTTAAAAATCCAGGTGAAGAGCTCTGCTACAAATAGTCTCCACCATCAGGGCAAATGACTAACCTTGGATTTTTCAAAGTAATCCAGACTTCAACTTTTACAGAGATATAGTAGGGGATGATGAGCTGAAGTTGAAAGGTAAACATGGGAAGGTTGTCCCTTTGTTCCTCTGTGAAGGAGGTCTATAAGAATAGTGAATTTTCATTCATTTCACCATTTTTGAGAGCAGTCCCTTTTGAAATCTTTTCCATACTAAAATGAATGCTTTTCATCCTCAAACAATGGTGAGCCTTCTACTTGTTTATGAAGGAGGCCTATGTTTGACAAATGCCTGGGCTCTTTTCAACCCCTGTTTTAACCAAATGAAGAATGTTTATGAACACACTGTTAGTGGTTTTCTTTGTATTTGATAGCAGAAGTCAGTTTAAAACCAAGATTGTTTTACTTCCTTGGTCATTCAGATGAGGCTATCTTTATTCAAAACTACACCTCCAGATTTCTCTTTGAAGGAGATTCTTATAACCATAAGAACATGGGTTTTCAGCACCATTGTATTGACCATATTTTTGTTTAAAAACCATTTGAAATCTGCTGATGTATCTTTTGCTCATCCTTTGGAAGGAAAGTGACTCATCATTTCTGAATTCATCTAAAAACACCTTAACTTTCTGCTTTGAAATGAGGTTACATCTCTGCTTCCTGACCCTCTGCTTATTAAATGAAGGAGGCCTTTATCACATTGCCAAACCCTCTGCTCATATTTGGAGGATTTTTTCTCAGTCATTCAACCCTGTACTCATGTATCGAGGAGGTTTTCTCAGTGATGCAATCTCATCTACTTTCAAACAGTGTCATCTTTCCTTTCACTGCCTATTCATGTTTAAGCAAATAACAGTGACAAATTGAAAATATGCCACGATGGGCATTTCTCTGAGACATGTAATCCTGCTGTTAAAATAGCTTCATGCATCTCTAGACATCAGAAACCACCTGACCAACATCTGCAGAGTATTACTTGTTATTTATAAGTCACTAACCCTTTGATTGTGTTTGCAGGAGCTTATTGAGATAACTCTCTGTCCAGTACTTGCATCCCAGGCTCAAAACCACATAAGAAGCAGTTATCTTCTCATGTTGAGTTTAATAATGTCTTCCGGAACACTGGTACACTTCTACTCCTCAAAGAGACATTGAAACACTGTAAATCCACCTAATATCAGTTTGACCTATGGCATATGCACTGCTAAGACATCAAGTTTTGTTAGTGGTGCGACTCAAGGGTGTAATCAAGCTTTATTTGTAGAATAGGAAGGTCATCTAGGACTGGTTGATATAAGATAGAGGTTATTTTGGCTTTTAGGATAGTTTTCCAAGGGAAAATTGCCTAAAGCGCCATTACCTAACTTAGGGGAGACTTTTTGGACAGATTTGGAGTATCCTCTTTAGAGTTGATGGACAATTTTGTATGAATGAGGCTAGATAGGGCTTGACAATGAGGTTTTATCTCATCATGGGTTGATTGAAAAGGTAGGAGGGAAAAAATGTTTATGGGTATTTTCTAGCTGACAAATTTGACATATTGGAGATCAGCTGCTAGAAAACTTGGCATTAAAAACTAGTCATCATCAACAGGTGAAAAATATTGATGACTAACATACCCATGATTCATGTATTCGTATGTTTGATTTTGAAAATATCATAAAATCAACAATAATTTTCAGGATTTAACATATTGTTATAATGATATCTAGATTTCCATAGTATCTGAAGTGAACCACAAAGGTATTATGAGCGAGATAACCTGATGATTTGTCCAATAGGCATCAAATACAATGGATGAGACACTGTCACTTGGAATATTTGTCCATGATCCTCTGCATGTGGCTGATCCACATCTTGAGGTTCATTCTTTGGAACCAAGAGTTCCTCATATGCATGAAAATCAAGCTCCCTCTCAAGGGACAATCGCATGGTTTCTCCTCATTAAAATTTATGTCCCGTCTCACAACAGTCATCCTACTGTTTAGAAAATACACTTGATAATTGTGGGGAGTATCAGTGTACCCCACAAATATACCAATCTCAGTTGTTGGTTCTAGCTTCTTCCTAGAATATTTGGTCACATGGCAATAGACAGATGAGCCAAAATTTTAAAATATGAAACATCAAGTTTCATACTAGAAAAATCCTCATCTGGTGTACTCATGCCAAGCATTCGATAAGGACTACGATTTTGCACAAATACCATTGTGTTACATGCCTCCACCCACAGATGAAACGATAGACCCTGATCATGCAACATCGCTCGTGCTGCACCCAAAATTGTTCTGTTATTTCTTTCTACAATCCCATTCTGTTGTGGGTTATGAGGCGCAATCAACTCTCTTTGTTTTCCTTCTTTGCTACAGAAGTTCTTGAATTCATTGGAGATGTACTCACCACCATTTTCGCTCCTCAAAGCCTTCACATTATTCCCCGTGTCTTTCTCAACCAGTGCTTTGAACTTACAAAATTTTGAGAATTCCTGATCTTTCTTCTGCATGAAGTAGATCCAACACTTTCTAGATAAATCATCAACAAAGATCAAATAATACATGAGATTTGTTGTCGAAGCTATAGAGAATGGTCCACACACATCTGAGTAAACTCTCTCAAGGATTCCCTCTGCTCGATTCTCCTTCTCGTGAAAAGTGGCCTTTGCATACTTCCCCATGGTACATCTCTTACATGTGTCTATCTGCGCAAGAGTGCCCTTTGGAAGCCCCGTATAAATTGGTTGCATGACCTTCAAAGCTTCGTGGTGTAGATGGACCAAGTTCCTGTGCCATAACTCACCCTCATCTCATCTCACCACATTGTTTGATTTACCAATCAATGTTGCGCAGGCATATACAACAAGTTTGTAGAGATTATTCACACGAATCCTCATTTTCTTAGCTTGTCCTGTGGATTTGTGATGAAGGAATTATTTCCCTTCACTAAAAACCACATAATAACCTCTATCCTCCAACATTGCTACTAAAAATAAATTATTTTTCAAGCCTAGTACATGCATGACATATTTTAATAAGAAGGGTTTACCTGACTGTATCTGGAAGGTAACTATAACAATCCCGGTAGCATTATACCTCCCATCATCACCCATTTCGATATGCATCTGGAGATCCTCTCCTCCAAGCTACTAAAAATTTCGTTGTCTCACATCATGTGGAAATATGCACCACTATCCAATTACCACACTGATCCCATCAAATTAGACACCATGCATGTGATGAGTGCGAATTCCAACTCAAATTGCAAGGCCAAAGCCTCACCAGATGCAAATCCTGAAGCCTTCTTGTTCTTCTTCTTCTGTGGACAATTAGTGGCATAATTTCCATGCTCGTGATAGTGAAAACATTTCACTCTGGACATGTCACGCTTCTTACCTTCTTTGTTGGTCTCAGATTTTGAATATAATTTCTCTCCCTTCCCCTTCTTTGCCTTACCATCCAAAGTGAAATTTTCCTCATCATTTGTCTTAGATGAGGATCCATCCCTGGTATTCTTCTTGAATTCTTCTTGTACCAAATCTGACCAAAGTCTCTCCCAATCTGGTAGCTTCTCCCTCCCATTGAAAAATTCCTGATAACTATGCCAACTCTTGGGAAGGCCTACAAGAGCTAGGCTTACCAATTCATCTTCCGCTACAGTAATTCCGACACTCCCAAGCTCATCTCAACATTGGACGAACTTGGTTAAATATTTCGGAATAGTGTCGCCTTTCTCCATTTTTATTTTCCTGGGATTTTCCTTCAGTGCCAATTTCTTATGGTCACTGCTCCTCTAAAACAGATCTGTAAAAGCCTTCCATATTGTATATGGAGTCTCTTTGCCATGGAGACTTGAGATAATGTGGTCTCATACTCCCTCTAATAAGATCCTCCTCGCCTTTACACCCTTATTTTTCCAAGCGTCAAGAAGGGTTGCATATTCTACTACGGGATTGGGAACACTACAAGGAAAAGACCCTCTAGCGGAGGTTATAAAGGAGGTTTTTAGTGTTATAAAATTGGCCAAAATTTTCAAAAACACATATTCTACCACATCCGTTTATGGTTACGGAGGTTTTGGCGGAGCTTTTAATGGAAATTCAACACAACTAAAAAAAAATGGGCGACCGGAGGTTATTGCGGATGTTTTTTTCATTGGTGCACTAATCAGGATTTAACGCACTGGTGCGTACCTGTAGTCGGAGCCCCGGGGCGGTCGAAGGAGAATGCACCGGACCATTAAGGTATTAAACAACATCGGGCATAGTGTTGGTGATACAACGCATGGGGTCGTTCTAATTGGTCTTGGGATTTGAACGGTGCCCATAGGTCGTATCAACGTGCCGGTGCATAGACTTATAGAAATGTACCAGTGCACCCTTTCACACAAATGCACCGAGATTTATAATTGGTATCAGTGTTCGTGCGGTGAAAATATGTCATACAAATACACCGGTGCGTATAGACACATAAACGCCCCAGTGCGCAATATCTCACAAATGCACTGAGATTTATAATTGGTATCGGTATTCATGTGGTGCCTATAGGTCTTCCAAATGCACCAGTGCGCATAGACACAAAAACGCCCCGATGCATAGTATCACTCAAACCCATTGAGATTTAAAATTGGTATTGAAATTCGTGCAATGCTAATAGGTCATAAAATGGAATCGGTGCGTATATAGACATAAACGCACCAGAGAGTCATACTGCACAAACGCCTCGATATTTTTAACCAGTTTTGGTATTTTTGCGGTGCCCATAGGTTGTAAAAATGCACCAGTGCGATTAAGAATACAAGCGCGCCGGTATAATAATACACACACCGGTTTTCATTTTGTATTTTGTAGAAACATCGACTTGTGACAGTGCAATTATTTTGATTGTTTTAAATTCATTATTCATCAAAAGTCGACACATCTTATAACAATATTCATATTAATTAAATTTTTATTAATGCATTTGAATGTGATGTTTGGATTAATTTTTTATATCATATCATAATTATTGTGGTTTTTTTAAATTCATTATTCATCAAAAGTTGACACACATGTATCTTATAACATGAATTAAATTTTTATTGGTGCATTTGAGAACGACAATGGAGAACGCAATAGTGACAATAGAGAACGCAATAGAATAAATTAAAACATTTTTTATTATATTTATATATGAATAATACATTCTTTGTCATAAAAAATGGGACAGTTATTGGTATCTCTTTATTCAATTGGGACACTATGTCCATTACATTAAAGAAAATGTCTGATTTCACAGACATTTTTCAAAAAATACAATGCCTTTCTTTGATATCCAAACATAGTGATCATCATTCTTCGCTTGAACTGTTGTCACTGCTAGAGCTACTTCCATGACTTGGGTTATTTTCAGGAATGTTTTGTTCATGGTGTTGATTTTTTTCTTCTTCTTCACCTTCCATCTACAAACATAAAAATAAACTGTAATGAGTGTATATACATTGGTGAGAATAATGAAAATTGCAATATTAAATAATATACATCAATGTAAATCGAAAAGAAATGACATACCAATGCAACAATTGACTCATAAACTATACACATTCTTTCAAAACCATGTAACATGCCATCTTTCAATATTTGATATGTTGGCGCAGTGCCATACTTTGTTTCTTGCAAGTTTTATACCCCATAAAAAATCATATATTTAATATAAAAGATTTATTTTTTCTATTAATTATAGACAGAGCTAAGTAAAACAAGATCGATAGATGCTTACAAATTCCACAATTAAGTTCTGATATGCCAACATATACTCACAACCCATATTTAACCCAATTTCAATCAGTTCCTATTATGGTTCTTCTTTGTATGTTAGCACCTGTTTGAAGACATTCAATGATGATTTTTGTAAAACAACTTAAAAAATACAAAAATGAAATCGAGTTAAGTTGTTATAAGGAAGTAACAATTACTTAGATATCAATCATTTTCTTCCTTGTCATCCTATTTTATGTGCTGAATGGGTTCCATTTTCTTTTCTTTTCTGCAAGAAAATACTTGAAAATTAATATTTAATGATAAATTGTTTATTTATTGTACCTAATGATCGAAAAATTCAATGATTACATATTACATTTGAAGCACGTTGTTGTTGAGATGGCTCCTCCTGTGATGCAATTTTGTCCATTTCTTTGACCATCTCCTTGTACACCTTTTTGGACATTCCTACTGGCATATTTTTGATATCATCTTGTTCATCTTTTGAGATTTTCATAATCTTCCTGAAAATGTAACATGACAATAAACTATTTAATTTTTATATTGATATATGAAAAGTAAGTATAACAAAAGTGATATTTATAAATAATTCTAGAAAAACATCTAAAGGAATATTACTTTTTCATTCCTTCTTTTTTGTTGTTGTACATTTTTATATTAAAAGTCTGACATGTCTCATTGACCAATTCTCTAGAAACTCTTCCTGTAGTTTAGATAAAATTTGGTTCTTGGAATCATTGGATTGGTTTTTGTATTGTAAGTGGAAAGAACGTCTATACATTCATTCCACTCGATTCCTCAAACTTTTGTAAAAGCTTTTCCCCCTTTCATTAACCTCCAACACCACTCCAGATGAGCTAAGGAGCAATTCATTTTCATTTGCATGTTCTATTTTTTTCTTTTCTTAGAACAACATTCCCTTTCTGAGTTGTTGGCCCCTATAGAACATTAAACAGATGTGAATTAATAGATTGTTTCACACATGTTATTTGATAATTTTAATTATATTATTAATGAAAACTAAAAAAAGAAACTCATATTGGATCAATAGTATTTTTTCATTCACCTTATTCATCCTTTTGCATTAATTTTTCCATCAAGATTTTACGCTCTTCTGGTTCTATATCAAAAATAATCTTATCGAGCTTCATTATTTTGTGGCTCTGCATGATACACAGTAAACAATACATATTAGTTAAACTTACATATAGTTCAAAAATAATATTTTTTGTAAAAAAATTACAAAGAACTTGCCTTTTTTGCTTTTCTTGATGTGTTATTAGTATTTTTGTTACTTGATCTCTTGTCAGTCATTTATTTATCAATCTCAAACATGTACCATATCATTCATTAATATATTTATAAATAAATTGTCAACTTTTCAAGTAAAAAAAAAATCTTAAGAAACCGGCGCGCCATTCATGGTGTACACACCGACGCTGGTGCGTGTCTGTCTTCCAAACGCACTGCACAAATAGTATAATAGACCAAATGGTGCTCTATGTCAAAAAGGAGCACCGGTGCATTACAAGTCAATCACCGCACCGGTTAACCATGATAAAATAATTAAAATCGTCTAGTGTTAATTTTTGTAGCATAAACCAGTGCCATATTTTACATATGACGCACCGATAAAAAAAAGAATTGTTTATTAATTTTTTATCACATTACTTATGTGGTGCGCTTATGCAATATAGAGCACCGGTGCGCTATGTTATGCCTGGAGCACCGATAAAAAACTCTGTTTTTTTTAATTCATGCAAGGGCCCACATGGATTGGGATCCGACTATGCTAATCATCCTGTCGGTTGGATGTCTTAGGTCTATATTTAGCAATACAAACCCTATAAATCTAAATTGAAAAACCTTAATTTTGAAATCATAGAAAGAGGGAGAAGAAAGGGTAGAAACAAAAAGAATGTAAGGTTTGTATTTTATTTTTTATTTTTATTTTTTATTTTTTTTCAAAACAGAACGTTCGTGGTGCGCCATAATGAAATAGCACACCAGCTGCATATTTTACAAATGGCGCACTGAGAAAAAAAAAAAAAAATTCCTAATTTTTTATCACGGTACTTGCGTGGTGCGCTAGGATAATAGAGCGCACTGGTGTGATCCAATACATAGGGCACACCAATTTTTTTTTTTTTTAATTTACGCAAGGGCCGACATGGATTGGAATCCGACTATGCAGGTCCTCCCGTGGGTTGGATGTCTTAGGATTATATTTAGCAATACAAACCCTATAAATATAAATTGAAAAGTCTTAATTCTGAAATCACAGAAAGAGGGAGAAGAAAGGGCAGAAACAAAAAAAAAAAAAAAAAAAAAAAAAAATGTAGGGTTTGTTTCTAAAATGGTTTTTTTTGTAAAACAACACGTTTGCGGTGTGCCATAATGAAATAGTGCACCGGTGACATATGTTACATATGGCACAATAATAAAAACATATTTTGTTTTTTTTATTTTTTATCACCGTATTTTTACACATGCGACTGCATAACAAAAATACACCGTGCGCTATGTTACGTTAGGAAAGTACGTACTTAAAAAAATCTTTTTTTTTTTTTTAGATCGACGCAAGGTCGACATGGATTGGGATCCAACTATGGTGCCGTCCCGTGGGTTGGATGTCTTATGACTATACAAACCCTATAAATCTAAACTAAAAAGCCTTAATTCTGGAAATCACGTAAAGAGGGAGAAGAAAGGGCAAGTAAACAAAAGAATCTAGGGTTTTGTTTCTAAAAATGGATTTCTTTTTATTTTGTTTCCGAAAACCTAAAAGGTAAAAAAAAACCTTAAAAATAACAAATAAATAAAAAAAAGTAAAAAACACAATAAAATTTGATTTTGTTATTTTTACTTCATAAAAAAACTACATAAAAAAGTAAAAAAAAACAATAGACTTTGATTTTTTCTTTTAATGCATAAAAAAAAACTGCAGAAAAAAGTACAAAAAAACAATAAACTTTACTCACATCGTTTGAAATTCTATGGTACAAGGTTTGAATCACCAAAGGTTTGGAATTCTAATTGTCTAAATACTTTTGTTCGAACGTATTTCCCTACTCCATAGTGCTCTCGTGTTCTTGTTTCTCCAGGTATGTATCTTGCAAATCTCTAGCTGAAATGTTTTGTAAGAATAGTGAAATAATGAAAAGTGTTTAGTATTTAAAGAAATGTTTTATGAAATTAGATTTTCGAAAATATTTTGCCGCCCATTTTTCAATTCATCGCTCTTTTTTTTCACTTAAAGAAAATAGGGTTGCGTTTTTTTATTTGTGTTTATTCATTTACTGGTACGTCCTTTAATCGAAACACACCAGGGCATCGAGTTATAAGATGACACTGATGCGTAATACCAAAAATGCACTAGTGCAGTTATCTGTACATTACGCACCGAAATTACATTTAGGTTTGTGCACCAAAATTTATTGTTGTTTTTCTCAAATGTAGGGTGAAAATATCATATATTATATGGAATGGAAAATTCTTCAAAATCCATTTTGTTCCATAATATTGCTTAAAGTCCATCGCAGAGTTTTCCCTATCCATCTGGAGACGTAATATTTACTTCAGATTTGTTTTATTTTTTCACTATCTAGTTGAATTTATGTTTTTTATCCATGCACTCAATCATGCACAACTTAATTAAATTGATAATATATACAAATTTTCAGGTTCATGCAGATTTAGCATAGATTTTAGATGCACAAAATATTCAAACTGCTCCAAAACATCGGAAGTTCTTATTAGGAGCTGCATACTGCCAGGCGCATTTGGTAGATGAAAATGGACAGTTGATTCACCCTGCTAATTTTAACAATATTGCATCTTCTAGCCACAATCCCGAGACAATGATGGTAATTATAATTATAATTGTTCGGTATATATATTGATTAATATATAATTATTTCAACGTCAAACCAATTTATAATCATGCAATATTTTCAACGTGGTTACTAATTGATATCATATATTTTGTACTAATCATGTTCAATTTTTTTTTTTTAATTATTATGATTTTAGTGATGATGAACGACCTATCTACCATCTTCCATTGCACCCCACGACAATGTCAAATCGAGAGAAGACTGAATTAAGAGAAAAAATTGGAGAGGAACGATACCAAGAATGGTTGAAACAACCACCAATTCAACTCCCGCTACGTCCAGATTCACCAATTAGGAATGACTACATCAATAGTAATTATTCACAAGCTGGCAATGGAGGCAATCAAATAGAGCTTGGTATGGATGATTACTTAAGGGATACGACTACCATGGAGACAATGTTGTTAGATGCATTCCAAAATGATGATCAGCTAGGGGATGATGCTCATATCGCTAACACCTTTTTCGAAAGCCTTAAATTTGCTTCCACCACCCCTCTCTTTGGACCTGGTGGTCAGTCAAATTATACCCAGTTGGGGACAACGACGTTACTGTACAACTTGAAAGAAAACTTTGGCTTGTCGAATGCATGTTTCTCGGAACTTTTGAGGTAAGTTACCATAAATTACTCCCCTTATACAAATTTGAAATATAATCAGTACACTACAATGAACATTACAAATGGTAAATTTTATGAAGTACATTAATAATTATATCGACATTAATGTACATTTATTAATATATTTTCCATGATCACCAACTACAGGTTATTCAAAGATAAGGTTCTTCTGAGTGATAATGTCTTGCCTGGTAGCTGCAAAGAGGCAAAGAAATTGTTAAAAATGTTGGGGGTTGAGTACATATCATATCATGCATGTCCAAATGATTGTATTCTATATAGAGGAGAATATGAAGACAAAGAGATGTGTCTGAAATTTGGGCATGACAGGTATGATAAATCAAAAAAGAAGGGTAAATCACGTACTGGTCCTCCTTTTAAGGTATTAAGGCACATGCCTATAATCCCAAGGATTCAAAGGCTCTTTCATTGTAAAGAATTAGCTATGTTGCAGGGATGGCATGCCTCACACAGAAGTGACTTGGGATTTATGTGAATCCCAACTGATTCAATAGCCATGAAGCATATAGAGGATACATGACCCGAAAAATTCAAGGATGAAGTACGAAGTCTACGACTCAGCATAGCCATGGATGGTGTCAACCCATATTCCCTCCAAAACACCAACTATTATGTTTGGCCTGTAGTAGTGATCAATAACAATATCCCCCCATGGTTGTCCGTGAAGAATGAACATCTTATGTTGGCTCTCATAGTCCCTGGTAGAAGACAAGTGAAGAATATGGATGTCTACTTACAACCACTGGTATATGAATTGAAGGAATTATGAGATGGGATAAATGTATACGATGTATCAAGACCCATTGCAGCAGATACGAGTTTTACGTTGTATGGCATATGTGCTTACATGACACATGATTATCCAGGCTTAGGAGTTTGCTCTGGTAAATTACATGTTTAATTTATTGATTTGTTTATATATGTAACAATATTCTTTCACATATTAGTTATTTAATTCGTTGTAATATTTGTTATGATATTCATTATATTCTTTAACATGCCATGCTAAACGTAGGTGTTAGTATGATTCTTTCGTCGTAAAAGATCACTTTAGCTACGCATAACAAATAGCCCTAACATCGTTTATGGCTGTAAAATATCTTTAAGTCTGCTGCACAAATTCATATCTAAGCACAAAAAGACATTAAGCAAATAAAATATAATATGGCTCCATGCATCCAATAGACAAGACAAGAACAAAGTGTTTAAAAGAATGATTTGTATTATATTAAAGAATGGGGCACCTGAGAGGAAAATAAGAAAGGTGTTTTCTGGTTCTCCTCAATGGGATGGGTTCTTGAAAGTCCTCAGCGTTTCAGATATAAAATTCCTCTCTCTTATTGTGGTAGAAAAACCCTGACAAACATAGAACTCAATGGGAGCTCACAAAGAAAAAATGTAAAATGGTGACCAAGAATAGATCCAGTGTGATCTAATGCAATGAAGGTGATTAATGAATGGGGAAAACCCTTCTATTTATAACAAAATATTAGGGCGGTCTAGAACTCGGTGCATGAATAAAATATTATTAATCGAATTCTAGAAGCACCCTTTAGGAATATTTTATTATATTTGTTGGAAGGAAAAGGATTCTTGACTTGGGTCAATTCCTTTATTTATAAATAATAAATAAATAAATGATTTATTTATCATTTTAGGGAAATGATGGGAATATAATTAAATAAATAATGGTTTATTTAATTATTTATGGATGATTTAGTCAAATTTAACTAAGAATATTATTTAAATAACTTATTCTTAGGAAATAATTAAATAAACAAGGGTTTATTTAATTAATTTCCTTGTTTTGGGTTAAATATGACTGGGAAGTATAAACGAATAAGTTATTTCACGTGGTGAAAGCAATTTTACTTAAGGTAAAATTGGTCTTACATGGTGTACTTGGGTTCATCTAATGATAATGGGTTAGATGACCAAAAAAAGGTGTAACAAATTGCCCCCCAACATACGAGTTTTAGGAGCAAATCGTATGACCGAAGTACGTTGTAAGAGTTCAATCACTAGACAATAAGAGGGAAATGAGAGAGAGGAATGTAAGGTAGACGAAGGTGCTAAAGGACTAGACCCTGAGGAGACGAGACTTACAGGTGCAACAACTCTCTAGTTTATGAAGTGGTACCTGTGCTAAAGGCGGCGAGGGAGGCATACCTATGCCCGCCGAGACAAAGTACAAAGAATAAGGTGCCCGGAAAACCACGGAACGCAATAAGGAAACATGTGTTGGTTTAAACATGAGCCAGCTAAATAAAATGATGAATCCCACATACATGTGATGCCTGGGATAACCGTCAGGACTTATACAAGAATATTTTAGTACATGAGATACAAATACGCCTGAATGCCCCCTACACACGAGGAAGGGCTCGCAAAATCTGACTGATACATGCAAATCGAAGAGGCGCTACAAGCGGCTAAGGCCAATATCATCAAATGGGAGGAGCCGCATCAAGGGCTGAAATGAAGAAGTCATCCGAGCATGTGGGGGGCTACCTGCAGGGCCACCCCCTCATGATGGTTGATACATCTCACACATGTCCGGGAATCACCAATAGCTGCTGCTGCATCACTGGACCATCAAGTGTATAGCTCACGATCATGCTGAGAAGAGCTCGAACCAAGGTACACTGCCCCCTAGACCTGGCTTCTGGAGTAAATGGGCTGATGTCGACAGAAGTAGGTCCGCCATAGGTGAGGCAATAAGGGAACCCCAACTAAGGCACGAGGGAAAATAGTAGAGCGACGAACAAGTAGACAATGATGATGATGGTGGAATGAGGGATATGGAGAGGCGATTGGATGACTTCCCTTGTTAGAGCATAAAGGGCATGAATGGCTTGGCAGCGACTGACACAATATCATGAGGGATAGGGGACAAGGGTACTGAAGGCCATAATGTGCGACACAAGAGAGGGACTAAGCAAGAAAGGATGGAGGACTATAGTGGGATACAAAGGGACTTGGGATAGACTCCATAAATGCGATGATGACTCAACTCGGATGCTCTAAACAAGGGCGACTCGATGGTGCTGCCACATAGTGAAGGTAAAATGGGGGACCATAAAAGCATGAGTACAATAGGGTATCTCATGATGAAAATCAACACGAACAAAGACAAGTAAGGAGGCAAAGTGGTGCCCCAAGTACAAGTGTTGTAAGTGAAGAAATTCGATTTGGAGGAGAGATAAATAGACCCTTCGTGTTCGTGGATACAATGTGTCCTGATGAAGTATCAAGGTAAAAAAAAATAACAGGTACCCAGAGCTCATGGACAGGCCAGGTCGCACTTTTTGGGGTCTGTTCTGCGACCTAGGTAGCAGGTACTGGGCAGAAAACTGCGACTTATCCCTAAAAATGACCTGAAAAGTGTGACTTGTCAGAGAAAGGGGGTTTTAGGGCTGTTTTTGGCTGAGATCTGGGATTTTTATGGTTGAGGGGCCTGGGTGCCCCCAAGCATGTTGTGGTCATGCCAAAATGTATGTAGGAAAAGGGGGATCTAAACACATTTTAATGATGTGGTGCGCCATTTGTTTTTGTTATGGTTATGCAGCTTGAGAAAGGAAATGGAGGATTACCAATCTCTTGTAGTGCTGCATATATGAATCAAATGGACTTTAAGTTTCTGGGTTGGCATACATGGTGTCACTATCCCAAAAGGAGGATTTGGAGATAATGAACTGATGCTCTCTTAGAAAACTGATAGATTGGTCAACAAAAATGTCTAAGAAACTGGGTTGTTGATGGAAGATGAAGGAACGATAAGGGGTATCATCCCTAGAGTGATCTGAAGTGATATGGGACTCTAGAGGCTCTTCAAAATGTGGAAGAATAATGGTACTAAAATCGGCACGACCAGATACACCAGGAGAGTTGTGGAGAATTGCTGCTCTTGGTCTCTCAAATATGGGTGCCCCCTTACTCAAACATTGGGTTTCAATGGAATGTCCACAAGGTGTATGTGGTGTGAACGCATGGGGTAGATGTAAGGGGGAATAGATAAAGTCAAGGGAGATGATTCCTTCCATAATGTCATCATCGTGATAGAAGATGGGGTGACTGGTGGAAGAAAAACCACCTGACGCAGCGAAGCTACCTAACTCATCATCATGAGAAGAGAGGTTCACATGTGCATCATCACAAGGGGTGACCGAAGAGTAGGCAGATAAAGGATCTACCGATGTTGAGCCCAAGGTGATCGCGGAAGGAAGGTCAAGCGAAACAACAGGGGAGGATTCAAAGAGAATGTTCCCCGAGGGTCTCATGGATGATGATAGGTAGAAAATGGTGGACGAAGGCTCCGTCCTCGTGACATCAGGAGGGGGAATGTCAATGGGAGCAGTCATGTCTGGTAGTTCTGCCGAAGCAAAATGCGCAAAGAGGGGAGAGGTGGACTCGTTGCGCTTGACCTCGAATTGGCGGACCGCGGCTAGAGAAGAGCAGAAGTTGTCGAGGCAGGGACAAAGGTGGGTGTAATGGCCATGGATATCACACAAAGCACAGGGGTGGTTGGTGTGAATAGTCTTGGAGTTCTTGGCCGCAGTCACGGAAGGAATAGAGGCTTCCAGGACCGTGGACTCAGGGAACGCGACATTAACCATGGGCTTGAGATGAGGCAGTTCAGGACAGGTATGGGTGGCATGGCCGAAAACATCACACAAAGCACATTGGATGGTATGCTTTGGAGGTCGAGGAGGGGCAGGGTTTTTCGGGGTAGCCTTGTCCTTTGATGCCCCCCTGTGATCTTTGCCATTCTTACCCGAAGCGGTCACAACAGGAGGTGGGTCTTGTTGAGGTGACTGAGGCACTATTGCAGCGGGAGAAGTCATGGGGACTGGTTGAACCGGGGTCAAAGCAAGATAAGGTTTGGGTTGACCAGGTGAGGTAGCGGCTGGAGGGTCAAGGTACTAAATGGGAATCCCAAGGGTCAGGTTAGGAAGATAGAGGGTGGCCATGATAGGTACCGTGTACAGTCCTCGTGGAGGAGCTAGGAACGGTATCTGACCAGCAGAGTAATGGCCAGGAGGGATGGCTGCAAGATGGTTGAGACCTGGTGGAACCGACCCAGGAGGGTAGAGAGGCGCAGGGGTATTAGCAGTGCGGGAAGGGTCAGAAGGGAGAGGTCCAGCTGGCTGAGGTGAAGGGCTAGGAGTGGGTTGCGGTGGGCGAGATTGAGGTTGCTGACTAGCCAAAGCGAGCTACTTAAGGTTGGCTCGGGACGATTGCATCATGAAAACATTCGCCAAGATGGGATCAGAGACGGAAGGAGGGGGAGGACTTGGGAAAGTTCCAAGCAAGGAGGAGTCTTTGTAGACGCCGGGGGAAACACTGGTCAAAGAATCAACAGCTTGCTTGTTGGTGATAGTAGAGATGGTGGACTCAGGGGAAGTCTGATATTTTGGTTCATGATACGTCAACTGGTCGATGGTGACAATCTTTCCATTATGTGGGAAAAACATCTTGCGGTGGACTGCGGATGGGACAGCAGACATGGCATAGGTGTAACTACGACCTAAAATAATGTTATAGTCAAGAGGGGCGTCGATAAATTCAACATCGACACAAACATTCTTGCCCGCAAGGGTGATAGGACAGTTACAGAAGAGGCCAATGGGCTGGGAGGCATGGCCATCCCATGCACGAAGGGTGATTGTGGAAGGGGCTAGCTCCAGAGATCCGAGTCGTTTCCAAACCGAAGCGGACATTACACAGGTGGATGCTCCCTCATCAATGATGCACTTGGAAATGTTACCGTTTCATATTTTGACTGAGATTTGGAAAGCTACGGAAGCAGGAAGAGGAGGAGACTCTGACTGATGGGCATCGAAAACAATCAATTGGTCATCTGCTGGATCTACAGCGCCTAGGGCAGATAGTAGAGCTTTTCTTTGGGAGGGGCACGACTGGAGGAGTTCCAGTGTTGAAATGGCAACAGGAGATTGGGCCAGCTCATCTACTATGCTAAACGAATGGGCAGCTCGGTCAGAAGCAACATTTCGGCATAATGGTCCCTTAGGAATCTTGGGATGAACCTCGGCGTTGGGCGGAGGGATATGCACGGGACCATTAGTTATCGAAAGAGGCTCTGTAGAACCTAAAGAAGGTGACTTGGGGACAGATGGAGCAGGAGGCTGGGGGTGTGGACGGGACTGAGTGTGAAGGTTAAGATCGACGGTTATAGGTTGGTCAGAGTTCATCATGAGGATCTATTAATCAGAGGTACCAGATGGAGGAGGTGGAGTGGTTAACAGTCCGTGAGGTGGTTGGGTAGCCACGAAGCGTTGTTGCGGGAAAGGATTGGTCGTGCTCTGTTGAGCATACACCTGCCCCTGAGGGGTTGGTGGCTGTTGTTGCAGGGGTTGAGAAGACAAGGGAGGCGGGGGTGCTAATGCTGGAGGAGTTGGAGCACTAGGATGTGGATATGGATGATAATGAGGTTGGGTAACAGTGTGGTAAACAGGGGGTTGGGCAGAAAGAGGAGGCATGCCGGATCCTGGATGCGTGCTACCGGGAGGGGGAGAAGTGCAGGAAGTGGTGCCCCCTCCCCCAGGAAAACCATAGCTCATGGGAGGTTGAGTGGATGGATGAGAGATAGCTCCAACGATACTGTCGGCGGCATGAGGTGCCCCCGGAGCATGGGAATTACCGGGTCTGGGGAGATCAGGTAGAACAGTATAAAAATAACTTGTCTGAGCGTAGATCAGGTCATATTTTAACGCCATTTGGAGGGCAACTTCTTCAATTTGAGGAAAATGTGATGCGACATCATTCTCGATAGGTGGCAAGAGAGATCTAAGGAACCAGTCCATGTAGACAAGGTCTTCGAAGGTAGGAGATTGACATAGGCTCTTTCTTCTCCGCCATTCCTGGACATGATCGGATAGGCGGGTGGCCGATGATTGACGGAAAGAAGTCAAAAGTTTGATACCAGTGTCATAATGAAGGGGAAGCTAGAAGTAAGATAAAAAAGCCTGGGAAAGAGTTGAAAAGGTGGTATGAGAGGAAGTGCGCTGATCAACATACCACTTAGAAGCTTTGCCTGTAAGCGTGTGTTGGAAAAATATAAGACGGATGGAATCATCAGTAATGGAATGGGATGAACACCACATGTGGAAAGATCGGATATGGTTGGAGGAATCTTCTCTAGCAAGGCCTTCGAACTTGGGAATGTCGGAGGAGAGCTTGGTTGGCATAGCAGGCCAAACAACATCGTGGTGGATAGGATCATTGATCAACTGATTGAAATCGAGGAGACTGAGGCCTGCCATGAAGGGGAGTAAGGGAGCAGTCGAGGGAGTTCCTGTGGCGGTGCCACTAGTAACAGTCCCAGCATTAGGGCCTGGGTTGCCACTAGCGTTAGGCCCTGGACCAGACATGGTGAAGGTAACAAGGGGAGAACCAAAAGTAGGGGGAGAAACCAAAGAATCAGAAGAGGAGTCAGAGTGTGGACTCGGGGGAGGACTAACTCGACGACGACGGGAAGGAGCAAGTCAACCAACCAGAAACTGAGGGTGAAGGCCAAGAAGTCTCCGAGATAAACGCCTTGGAGGCACAATGATGATGGGAAGAAGAAAAACCGACAAAGGCAGGGAGGTGCAAGATCAAGTGAGGTCAATGTCGAAACAAGGGCAGAGAGGTGTAGTGTCAATTTATTTTAAAGTCTTTTCCAGGCGGTGTTAACCAGGCTCTTCTTCGCTTAGGGTCAGTATGTGGCGTGTATTAATTTTAATTGCTTAAACCAAGACGTTTTTGAGAGTAAAATAAAAAGTGTGATGCGGAACTGAAAATAAATCTGCAGTAAATAAGACTGAAAGAACAAAAAATTAACAGCTAACAATGCATCAATCTAACCCAAGAAGGTGGGTCTCTTAAAACTAGTCTATAAGAGGGAAAAAATATAATCAAAGTACGCTAAAAGAGGCCAATAGATCTAAGGTCGGGAGGGACAGGGATCTAAAGGAGAAATCTGCAGAAAAGAGGTGCAGAAAACGACAAAGAGGCAGAGGCAAGGTTGCTGTTACAAAAAAGGGGATCAACTAAAGGTAGGAGGGTCAAAGAGGTGACCCTAGAGATAAACCCAAACAAAACTATATGAGGTGTTTTGAAAGGGAAAAGAGCTGATCTGTAGGGATCTGAAAATGAGGTATCATATATGGCTGAAACTCTGAAAATTTAGACTCTTACAACAGCTAAAAATCTTCCACAACAAGTGGAGGGTACTGAAGCCCTAGGGGGCTAGATGCCCGCTTAGTTGAGTAAAAAAGAGCAAGAATAGGTCTAAACGGGCGAAGACGGAGGTCAGACAACCCTAAAAGAGGTTCAGACAAAACCCAAAAAAATTTCAGAAAAATTCCAGAAAAAAGTCCAGGTTGCAGTTTTTGACCTATTTTTTGGTCAGGTCGCAATTTTTGGGCTGTTTTCCGCGACCTAAAGCTCTAGGACGCAGTTTTTGGGCCAAAAAGTGTGACCTACACTTCTGGTACTCTCGGCGGCAGATTTCAGAAAAAAAAAATATCGTCTCAGCTGCGGCTGATGTCTATCACCTGCGCACTAGGGCCAGAAAACACGGAAGTTAAAAATTTGAATGTTTGAGGGTTTTAGAGGTGAAAATCACCATAAAAATAAGAAAAACAGAAGATGGAAGAGAAACCCTAGGGTATGAAACAACTGGATATGCAGGAATATATAAAACGACAATGGTTGCAAAAGAAAACTCGTGTGGAGTCGCCAATTGTTAGTATGATTCTTTCGTCGTAAAAGATCACTTTAGCTACGCATAACAAATAGCCCTAACATTGTTTATGGCTGTAAAATATCTTTAAGTCTGCTGCACAAATTCAGATCTAAGCACAAAAAGACATTAAGCAGATAAAATATAATATGGCTCCATGCATCCAATAGACAAGACAAGAACAAAGTGTTTAAAAGAATGATTTGTATTATATTAAAGAATGGGGCACCTGAGAGGAAAACAAGAAATATGTTTTCCAGTTCTCCTCAATGGGATGGGTTCTTGAAAGTCCTCAGCGTTTCAGATCTAAAATTCCTCTCTCTTATTGTGGTAGAAAAACCCTGACAAACATAGAACTCAATGGGAGCTCACAAAGCAAAAATGTAAAATGGTGACCAAGAATAGATCCAGTGTGATCTAATGCAATGAAGGTGATTAATGAATGGGTAAAACCCTTCTATTTATAACAAAATATTAGGGCGGTCTAGAACTCGGTGCATGAATAAAATATTATTAATCGAATTCTAGAAGCACCCTTTAGGAATATTTTATTATTTTTGTTGGAGGGAAAAGGATTCTTGACTTGGGTCAATTCCTTTATTTATAAATAATAAACAAATAAATGATTTATTTATCATTTTAGGGAAATGATGGGAATATAATTAAAAAAATAATGGTTTATTTAATTATTTATGGATGATTTAGTCAAATTTAACTAAGAATATTATTTAAATAATGATTTAAATAACTTATTCTTAGGAAATAATTAAATAAATAAGGGTTTATTTAATTAATTTCCTTGTTTTGGGTTAAATATGACTGGGAAGTATAAACGAATAAGTTATTTCACATGGTGAAAGCAATTTTACTTAGGGTAAAATTGGTCTTACATGGTGTACTTGGGTTCATCTAATGATAATGGGTTAGATGACCAAAAAATGGTGTAACAGTAGGGATTGGGTGCAGCAACTCGGTAATAATCTTTTTAATTTATATGTAAATTTGAAACTTACATTAAGACATCTACATTTCATATTTTAACTATTGGATTATTATTTATAAGACACATGACACTATGATTTTTTTAACTTTTTTATAATAGGTGCATTTTTTCCCATCTATGTGGGCATATGGACACCATTTTCGCACAGAAAATGTCGATTCTGGAAACATCGAACAAGACTGTGGAGTGGAAGTTGAGTTCTATCAATCTTTTCGATCTAGACACCGTGATCAAAACCTAGTACAAGGGACGTTAGGTTACGTCGGAAAGATACAAGAGATCATTGAAGTGGATTTTTCTTCTTTCCAATGTGTTATTTTTAGGTGCAAGTGGTGGGACACCTTTGATCAGAATAATGTAAATGAAGATCGCGATAGTAGGCTGATATGTATCAACTCTAGAAAGATGTGGGATGAAGCTAAGGAGCCCTATGTTTTCCCTAAACACTACAACCAGGTGTTTTTTTACCCAGATGCGTTAGATAGGGATTGGTGGTTCGTATTGACACATGACCCTAGATCAAAACATATTTTTGATAAAAATAGTGTTATCATGCCATGCAAGCTAGAAGATAATGAGGGTGATCATGAGAACCGAGAGTAATATGGTACACGTGTTATTTCATCAATATTTATACTTTTTAACATGGGTTTTCCGAAATATTAATATAATATGTATTTTGAATTAATTGGTAATTTGCATTGTGTTAATGTTAAAATCAATAATTCACTTGATAATTTTCAATTATGTTGATCTCAAAAACAATGGCATACTGTATAAATTAATTCTTTTTTTGTATCTAAGATCATATTAAAATAATGATAATTCTAAAGTACATGAATTTATTTGCATTATTTTCTAAGCTTTATTATGTTACAATAAATCATATTATTCTAGATTTATTATTTTACAATTATTTAAAATTTGCAAATTCACAAATTTACAAATTTTAATAAATTCATTTCACATTAATACAATTAAAATTTTACAAATATTTTACATACAATTACAATTACAATTACAATTTTACAATTTCACGTACAATTACAATTACAATTACAATTTTAGAATTTTACATATATACAATTACAATTTTACAAATTAAAAAATTACAAAAAACCGTTGTACAAACATCAAATTTGACTAAAAAACACATTCTACAAAATCGCTAACTGCATCATCGTGATCATGATCATCTAACAAAACACAATTAACATTATATATTAACATCATCACAAAACAAACATCAAATATACATCTCATGTAAAATAACTCATGCTATCACATGATGTGTATGTTGTTAGGTCATGTTAGATATGTTCATTTAATGTGCAGATCACTAGGAGATGAGGCTGGACCATCGATCACTAATACGAATATTGATGTTGTCCTACCACCAGCTGACCCATGCCATTTATATTACAGTTGTATATTTTTAACATTATATATATATATATATATATATATATATATATATAACTATATAATGTTAAAAATATACAACTGTAATATAAATGGCATGGGTCAGCTGGTGGTAGGACAACATCAATATTCGTACTAGTGATCGATGGTCCAGCCTCATCTCCATGATGACTCCTGCTAGATGCTAGTGGAGGCTCATGCTCATCTGGCGTAGCGCGAGGTGAACGATCATGAGATGATGGTACACTGTGCCTCGCAGACTATCCATCACGTGCTGTGGCTCGATCATAACGTGCAACAGTCCTCGTCAGTCACATAAAAGCTATCGTAACTCCTACGACATGTCGCATCAGGCTGTACATGTCACGCGGCATGCCTCTCTGCATCCGTAATAGCCTATCATCAACCTTTATGTCTCTGTAATGAGCGGGCCTGATGCCCGCCTTAACAATCAATGCAATGAGTTGGTCGCCCAACTCCATCCTGTATCTAGAATCACCAAGTCAACCGCGCACCGGTGCACCAACAGGAGCAAGTCTATGATCTACACCAGCCTCCTGATGATCCTTGGCATCTAGAATGCCCTCATCATCATCAGGGTCCACACCTGGATCAGGTGGTGGTGGCAGCATCTCCTCGCCATCAAAAGAGCCAATCTCTGCAAAATATATACAAGTACACAACAATAATTAGACAATTTCATTACACAATTTAATAAAAACAAATTAAAGAACATGTTAGAATAAATTTAAGTAAAATAGTAATATTACCTCTATCATCTGGCGACTCATCAATTGTGAAGAGGATTTTGGCACACCCTCGCCAATCCAACCCTGCATAAGGATAGGGGACCATAATGAAGGGATTCCCATCAACACTGGCTAGAAACTCCAGTGCATCATCTAATATCCTCGCTGGAAAAAGAGTCTCCTCCCTCTTGGGCATCATCTGCCCCCACATGTGCATACATGCCTTAGTAACCGGCCTACGAGGCTATTGAAGAAAACTAGGTCTCGTCTCTAGAAACCTCTCAAAAAATAAACAAAAAATCTCTGAAGAAAAAGGGAAGTTGACCCTCCCTTGTGCATGAGCACGACATTTATCTAATGTTGTACAGTTTTGCCGCAAAAAAATGGTAGACCGCTTGACAAGCTGTGGTTGTTGTAGTAAAGAATCAACATAATAAAAGTGAGCAACTAATGCATTGCCCATCACTGGTGTTGTGTGAAATGGTCAAAATGATAAGTGAGAGACACTGGACCTCCTCACGACCAAGCACACCAATACGTAACTGCGCTCCAGCAACCTAAAAATATGCAGGAGATATGAAATGTGCTCCAATGTATCTCTGGGAGTAAACTAACTGACTCCCTGCCACACAGCCATCTAGAACCTCGGGGAACGAGGGAAAATCCACCCCTCTCATCAATAGCCCTGTAATAAAATATACATCCTCCTCAGTGGGCGTGTACCACTGGTTGATACCAACCCGAAAAGCTTGTCGTTGGGCATTCCACCTTCGGATAAGATGTCTCAAAAACAAACTATGGGACTTTAGGGAAGTAGCCTCCTCATAGAACTTGAGGAGGCCTATCTGCCTTAGGAGCCCCTACGTCACTGTTGTAATAGGGCGAGGGTATGCATCTCTCTCCCTCTCTGTTGCCTCCCACAAGCGAACCATGTTATACTATTCCTCCTGTTGTTGTTGTTGTTTCCCCTCTTCTCTCCTTTCACGTCTCTAAATGATTGACATATTAAACACAATTTTTTTTTAAATGACACTTGTACTTAGAAATATACGTATATAAATATTTTTTGAAAAATAAATAAAACAACAGTCGATGCGCAAATAACACAGTCATGCACCGGTCCCGATGTGTCTTTCAACAAAGCGCACCAGATACGGTGCACCTAATTATATTCAGCGCACCGTTCAATACGTGCGGTGTCAGCAAGGCGGTGCACTGACTACACTATATGCCCCGGGGCATATATCTGTGTCAGCGCACCGCCCTCCTGCCACCGTACATAGTCGTCGGTGCGGTATTTTAAAAGGCCGCACCGTTGACGCAGGCCAAATACGGTAAGCCATGCGCTGACAAAAATAGTCATCCCGGGGTGGTTATTTTGGTCAATGCTCTACATCACCACTATTCAACTAGGTCAACGGTGCTACCAGGTAACCGACCGCAACACTCTTTATAAAGAAAATTAAAATAACATGGTGCGCCTTTGGTATCGCCCCGGAACCGGTGCGGATACCCTTAACACCGGTTTACCAAGCCAAATTGTTGACAATGTCGAATTTTGGTATGCGGTGCGCTGACCACAGTACGTGCCCCAAGACGGATAATTCCATCAATGCATCAAGTTGCCGCTATACCACATTGTCAACAGTGCGGCTTGGTAAGTGATTGCACCGTAGTTTTTAAAAAATTTTAAAATAACATGGTGTGCCTTGCGGTACCATCCCGGAACCAGTGCAAATACTGTTAGCACCGGTTGTGGTGCGGCCTGTAAATTTACAGGCAGCACCGCAAATCGGTGCGAGCCAAATAGCTCAAGTGCACCACGCAACAATTTTTTTTTTTTTAATGGTTAATTTTAAGGTTTTTTGAAATTCTAATCAGATAAAAGGTTTAATTATGGAAAATTAAGAAAAATAATTGTACATTTATCCATCGAGGAGGCATATTAGCTGTAGAATTTGCAAAAGAAAATTTGTCCACTGTTTTATAAAATTCAAGCTGGAGATTGGTGGTAATGTACAGCAGCAGTGTGTGTAATAAGTGTAATGGGAGCACGAATGTCAAGGTGGCTCAAACAAGGATAACTTGCACCGGTGCTTGAGAGCTCTGTAGCATTAACAAAAGTGAAAAATGTGGTTTTTTGGCTGTAATGTTTTTTTTTATTTAACCCTATTTTGGTGCACAGGGTTTTTACTGGCGTACCAGTGCATTTGCAGTATGCCGCCCTGGGCTATTTCTATTTTCGCGCACTTTTATGAGGCACCGGGGCGGCGTATATCTAATGCACTAGTGCTCTACAGTAATATGACGCACCGGGCACGGTGTCTAGTGAGCCAATGATTTGTGCGGTTTTTCGGCCGCAAATTTTCTTTTATTTAACCCTTTTCTGGTGCGCGGCGTTTATGGGGACCCCGGTGTGTTTCCATCATTCTTCCCCAAGCGGTTTCCGTTCCGTGCACTTTTTTTCAGGCACTGGTGCTAACGCGTTTACACGCACCGGTGTTGTTCCTTAATTAAAGGCGCCAGGCGGGTGTGTATGGAGCGCGCGGTTTCCAATGTGCTGATGTTTTGTGCAGTTTTTTGGCCGTATTTTTTTTTATTTAACCATCTGCCGGTGTGCGGGGTTTATGGGCGCCCCGGTGCATTTTATTTATTCCATACCGAGTGGTATCTATTTTTTCGCACGTTTTCAGAAGCACCGGTGTGGTAGAGATGTAAGGAACTGGTGTTGTACAAGAATAGGACGCACCGGGCGGGTGTGTTAGGAGCGCACGGTTCCCAGTGTGTCTATGTTTTGTGTGGTTTTTTGGCCGTAATTTTTTATTTATTTAACACTGTGCTAGTGTGCGGGGATTTGAGGGCGGCCCAGCGCATTGGTGACCCGGTGTGTTTAGGGGTGACCTGGGCGGTTTCAGTTTTCGCGCGTTTTTTATGAGGCGCCGATGCGCAAGTTATGTAAAGTACTGGTGCTCTACAGAAATACAATGCACCGAGCGGGTTTGTACGGAGCGCATGGTGTCCGGTGTGCCAATTTTTTAACTGCACTGATACTTTCTCTTGTTGAACACACCGGTGCATTTTACGGTGATAAGAGTACCGGACGAAATACATTCGCAAAAACCTCCGCCCGCTAACGTCCTCTAGGAACCTCCGCTAGAAACGGATGTCTGGGGTATTTTTATAAGGGGTTCCTCAAAAACATCCACTAGAGGGTATTTTCCTTGTAGTGGCATGTCATTATCAATGAATTCTTTCAACCCATTGTCCTCCAGAACTTCCTCCATCCTGTCTTTCCACGCAATATAATTAGAACTACCCTTGAGTTCATATTCCAATCTCAAGCCATTGAAAGCCATCTTGATCCTCTTGTCGCACCAAAGAATATTTCTGCAAATTGGAATGCTAGTCAGCGCAAACTCAATTTATTCTTCACTATTGTGATTTCCTACACTCCGATACCATGTATAAATTATACAAAAAATGTGTATACCAATGGATTCAATCCGATCATGTGATATGCTAAAGCAAGATATTGAATCCTTCTACAAATTAATTGCGGAAAATAAACATGACCGCTAATCACAAGAAGTAAAGAAAGAAGAAAACCAAACCACAACACAGATATTTTCCCAGGGAAATATTTGTACTCAAAACCCCTCTATCTTCTATTGTAAATTCACCAAGGAATCATGAAACAATTACAATGCACTCTTATCACAAGAGTCTCCTGCACTCTCACACTGATCTGGAAAAAATCGACCAACACTTAGCCAATTTTGAGCCTTTTCTCAGCCTACCTTTCTTGCACAATTCATGTGTAATGAAATCCCTATTCTTTAGGAAATCCAACCTTCCAAAACTGCACAATGCTCATGGGCAACCCTATTGCTTTTTTACTGCATGCGGGCGACCTACTAATAATACAACTGATAGTTAACATCCCTTTAACCTTTGTCTCAACTGAGTCTCCACTGAAACTGACATGCATGCAACTATTAATAATAAATCATCAGTTACATGACAGATCACTACATGTGAATTAAATCTGATTTAATTCACTTGACCTCTCACTAGTGAAACAAATAGTTACAAGTAGTTAAACTGATTTTAACTCAATTAATTGAGTTAACTGATTTCTCATGCATTAAACTAATGCGCTAACTACAACTTGGACTCAATAACTAATAGAATCACTTTTCATGCCTCACCAACCACCCTCAACTCGAAATTCATGAGCTAACTGAGTTTACCACACTCAATTAACTATTACAAGTGATTATGAGATAAGATTACATTTTATTGTCCAATATAATTAAGGGAAAATTAAATCAGACACGCATTTCTTGTTGACTTTTCAACACTTCCTCTCAACAAGAAAGGGATTATCAGCTACCCCGATCCTGCCTCTATGGTATTTGAATTTTCTCATGGCGAGTTCCTTCATCAAAATATCTGCATCTTGATCTTCCGTGGGAATGTACTGAAGTAACATAATGCGTCTCTGAACAAAATCTCTGAGATGGTGGTACCGGATGTCTATATGCTTGGACCTATCATGTAATACTGGATTTATTGAGATTTTTATGCAACTATGGTTATCACAATGTATCACCGTCGGATCCATATGATGACCAAACAAACCAACTAGAGTCATCTTCATCTAGATGGCCTCACATGCAGCCTGACTGGCTGCCTTGTACTCTGCCTCAGCTAAACTGAGTGCCACATATATATGCTTCCTATTGTACCAAGAAATTGTTGTCAATCCTATGTTGAAGATCCCTCCTGATGTGATATTTCTGTCTGATGGACTGCCTGCCCAATCTGCATCAATGAAGCCTTGAAGCTTCACTCCCTCTATCTTTATGTACCCTAATCTGTACTCTGTAGTGCCCCTGAGATATCTCAATACATGCTTCTCTTCCTTCCAAAAGAGCTTGGTCAGTTTAACCGTAGCTTGACTCAGCTGGTTAACTACATAGAAAATGTCTAGTCTAGTGTTCACCAAGTACATGAGTTAACCCACGAGCTTCCTGTAAACAGTAGCGTCCACTACCTCACCTAAAGCATCATCCTCCTTGCTCTAGTTTCCTAGAAGAGGAGTCTCCATGGGTTTACAGCTCTCCATGTGAAACTTACTCAGAATCTCTTTGGCATACTTGCCTTGAGAAACAAATAGCTCCCCATAACGCTGCCATATCTCCAAACCAAGGAAATAGTGAAGGAGTCCCATGTCCTTCATCTCAAACTCTCTTGCAAGATCCTCTTTGCAAGAAGTTATGAGCTGCTCATCACCTGTCAAAATTAGATCATCAACATAAAGTACGATAATCAAGAGCTTACCATCAACCACAATCTGGTACAAGTTTGCATCCGCTTCACTCTTCGTGAAGCCCAACTCGGTGAAATAGTTGTCAATCCTAGTGTACCAAGCACAAGGTGCTTGCTTCAGCCCATACAATGCTCTCTTGAGTCTACACACATGCAACTCACTGTCAAAGGTCTCAGAACCTTCTATCTGCTCTATGTACACTTCTTCCTCAATAACTCCATTGAGAAATGCAGTTTTCACATCCATATGATGTATCTTCCACCCCATCTGCACTGAGAGTGCAAGGATAGATAAAATCAATGAGTATCTCACAACCGGTGCAAAATTATCCTCATAGTCAATCCCCTCAACTTGTGAGAATCCCCGGGCTACAAATATAGCCTTGTACTTCTCCACACTCCCATCCGCTGCCTGCTTCAACTTATAAATCCATCTAGATCCAACCATTGATTTCCCGACTGGTCTTTGGACAACTTCCCATGCATTGTTCTTGACGATGGATTCATACTCCTCAACCATGGTGTCAACCCAAATTGGTTGCTGCACTGCTTCCTCAAAAGAGGATGGTTCTGTCACAATACACTTGCTCATAAGAGCCATGTATCCAGTAAACATGTCTAGAGAATGTCTCTGTTTGCGCAGTGAAGTAAATTCTCCTATATTTTCTGTCAAATCAAGTTGCAATCTATCAGCCTCTGTGGTGCGCCTTCTACCATGTCTGGTGGATGGCTCTGCATGAGTGTTTTATGCCACTCCATGATCCTATGCATTTGGCTGCTACACATCTTAAGGTTCATCCTTTGGAACCAAGAGTTCCTCATTTGCATGCAAATCAAGCTCCCTCTCAAGGGACAATTGCATGGATTTCTACTCATAAAATTTTATATCTCGACTCACAACAGTCATCATGTTGTTTGGCAAAGACACCCGATAGCTGTGAGGGGTATCAGTGTACCCCATAGATATCCCAATCTCAGTTGTTGGCTCTAGCTTCTTCCTAGAATCTATGGTCACATGACAATGACAGATGAGCCAAAAAATTTAAAATATGAAACATCAAGTTTCTTACCAGAAAAAGCCTCATCTGGTGTACTCAAGCCAAGTATCCGATGAGGACTACAGTTTTGCACAAATATCGTTGTGTTGCATGCCTCTGCCCACAGATGCAATGTTAGGCCCTGATCATGCAACATCGCTCGTGTTGCACCCATAATTGTTTTTTTCTTTCTTTCTGCGACCCCACTCTATTGTGGGTTATGAAGCACAATCAACTCTCTCTGAATTCCTTCTTTGCTACAGAAGTTCTTGAATTCTTTGGAGATGTACTCACCACCATTGTCACTCCTCAGAGCCATCACATGCTTCCCCGTGTCTTTCTCAACCAATGCTTTGAACTCACAAAATTTTGAGAACTTCTGATATTTCTTCTACATGAAGTAGATCCAACACTTTCTAGAGAAATCATCAACAAATATCACATAATACATGTGATTTTTTGTCAAAAATATAGAAAATGGTCCACACACGTCTGAGTGAACTCTCTCAAGGATTCTCGTTGCTCAGTTCTCCTTCTCATGAAAAGTGGACTTTGCATAGTTCGCCATGGTACATCCATTTCATGTGTCTATCTGCACAAGAGTACCCTTTGGAAGCTCGGTAGAAATTTGTTGCATGACCTTCATAGCTCTGTGGTGTAGATGGCCTAATATCTTGTGCCATAACTCACCCTCATCTTGGCTCACTACCTTTTTTGATTTACCCATCAATGCTACGCAACCATATACATCAATTTTTTAGATATTCTTCACAGGAATCCTAATCTTCTTGGCTTGTCATGTGGATTTGTGATAAAGGAATGCTTTCCCTTCACTTAAAACCATATCATAACCTATATCCTCCAACATTGCAACTGAAACTAAAATTATTTTTCAAGCCTAGTACATGCATGACATATTTTAATAAGAAGGTTTTACCTGACTATCTCTGGAAGGTAACTGTACCAATCCCAGTAGCGCTATACCTCTCGTCATCACCCTTGTCTATATGCATCTGGAGATCCTTCTCCTCCAAGAAACTGAAAATTTCTTTGTCTCCCGTCATGTGGAAATATGCATCACTATCCAAGTACCACACTGATCCCATCGCACTAGACACCATGCATGCGATGAGCGAGAATTCCAACTCAAATTGCAAGGCAAAAGGCTCTCCAGCTGCAGATCTTGAAGCCTTCTTGTTCTTCTTCTTCTGTGGACAATTAGTGGCATAATTTCCATGCTCGTGACAGTGAAAACATTTCACTTTATAAATGTCACGCTTCTTGCCTTATTTTTTGGTCTCAGATTTGGAATAGAATTCCTTTCCCTTCCCCTTCTTTGCCTTACTAGCCAAGGCACAATTTTCCTCATCATATGTCTTAGATGAGGATCCATCCCTGGTATTTCGCCTAAATTATTCTTGTACCAATCCGACCAAAGTCTCTCCCAATCTCGTAGTTTCTCCCTCCCATTTACAGAATCCTGATAAATATGCCAACTCTTGGGAGGGCCTAGAAGAGATAGGCTCACAAATTCATCATTCACAACAGTAATTCCAACACTCCCAAGCTCATCTCAACATTGTACGAACTTGGTTAAATATTTCGAAATAGTGTCGCCTTTCTCAATGTTGATTTTCCAGAGCTTGTCCTTTAGTGCCAATTTTCTATGGTCACTGCTACTCTGAAAAAAATATTTCAAATCCTTCCACATTACATATGGAGTCACTTTTCCATGGAGACTTGAGACAATGTGGTATCATACTCCCTCTAATAAGATCATCCTCGCCTTTGCAACCTTCTTTTGCCAAGCATCAAGAAGGGCGGTATTTGCTGCTGCGGGCTTGGGAATGTCATTATCAGTGAATTCTTTCAACCCATTGTCCTCCAGAACTGCCTCCATCCTGTTTTTCCATACAATATAATTAAAACTACCCTTGAGTCCATATTTCAATATCAAGCCATTGAAATCCATCTTGATCCGCTTGTTGCACCAAAGAATATTTCTGGCAATTCGAATGTTATTCAGCACAAACACAATTTCTTCATATTTCTGCAAATTCGAATGCTATTCAACACAAAATAAATTTCTTCTTCACTATAGTGATTTCCTGCACTCTGATACCATGTAGAAATTATACAAAAAATGTGTATACCAATGGATTTAATCCGATCATGCGATATGCTAAATCAAGATATTGAATCCTTCTACAAATTAATTGCGGAAAATAAACATGATCGCCAATCACAAGAAGTAAAGAAAGAAGCAAATAAAACCACAACACATATATTTCTCGGGGAAATATTGCTGCTCAAAACCCCTCTATCTTCTATTGTATATTCACCAAGGAATCATGAAACAATTACAATGTACTCTTCTCACAAGAGTCTCCTGCACTCTCACAACTGTCTCATACTGATCCGGACAAAACCGATCAACACTTAGCCAATTTTCAGCCTCTCCTCAGCCTGCCTTGCTTGTGTAATTCATGTGGAATGAAATCTCTATTCTTTAGGAAATTCAACCTTCCAAAACTGCACAATGCTCATGGGAAATCCTATGGTTGTTTTACTGCATGTGGGAAGCCTACTAATAATACAATTAACAGTCAACATTCCTTTAACCTTTCTCTCAATTGGGTCTCCACTGGAACTGACATGCATGCAACTATTAATAGTAAATCATCAGTTACATGGTAGATCACTGCATGTGAATTAAATCTGATTTAATTCACTTGACCTCTCACTAGTGCAACAAATAGTTACAACTAGTTAAACTAATTTAAACTCAATTAATTGAGTTAACTGATTTCTCATGCATTAAACTAATGCGCTAACTGCAACTTGGAATTAATAATTAATAGAATCACTCTTCATGCCTCACCAACCACCCTAAACTTGAAATTCATGACCTAACTAAGTTTATCACACTCAGTTAACTATTACAAGTGATTATGAGATAATATTACATTTTATTGTCCAATTTAATTAACGGAAAATTAAAATAGACGCACATTTCTTGTTGACTTTTAATCACCTGGGTCTGGAACCAAAATCCCCCGGTCTTCTTCTTATAGCTCTTCATCTGCTCGGTGGGTGAGTTCTGCCTCCCACCCTGATATTAGCTTTCGTAATTGTTTCGGTGTTCCCTTAACATAACCATGCGCTACATCACAATTTTGTTGGGCTTGAGATTTTCAACCAGCCTTCTTAGGCTGTTGTTAGGAGGATTCCCCTCTCTTTACCCTAGAGCCCCTCTTCCAATTCCTCCTGTGGCCTTCCATGTCTGGTTCACCTTTCATAGATTTTTCCTGAGCCATCTCTAACGCAGTCACCTAAAATACAAGGGAATATTTGAGCCAAAACCATGGCCAAGCAGCCACCCACACCATTTCAAATGGGCCTCCTCTCACGTTAATGGAATCTGAGACAATATTTAATGACAGAAACAGAGTAGATATAACGTTAGCCCCATGGTGGTGACAAATGAAACCAAGTATAACAACTAACCTCCATAGGCACTTCTCTCCCTTTTCCACCACCTTTCCTTGAAACATGTCATGGGGAAAAATAACTCGTAAACGAGTCACAGTTTGCCCATGGAAGGAACCCTCGGCCACCCTCCAAATTGATACAAAACAACTATGTTTGAGACCAAAATTACCATGAGATACAATAAATTTAAAATCCGAGAGGGCTTAAAATGGAAACATCCATAACCGTCATATCTTCTTGTCAACCCACCCAAGAAAAAGAAGAAAATTCCCACTCTCTCTCTTGTATAACTATTAATGTTTTTTGATTGAATTTTTTTAGAAACTCTGGAAATAGGTGTCCAATTTGGAATTATTCCATTTTTTGTACAAATGGCATATTTTTCTTCATTGGACAATGCCAATTTCTGGATCACTAAATTATATCCAAATGACACCATTTTCAACTATTGTTCATTGTTTAAAAATGTCTTCTTCTCCATCGACTAGGCCATCTTTGATATCATAGTTGCCACCAATTAATTCAAAAATCATATTGTGTTTTAGCAAAATGGTAATTGTAAATTGCATTTTTGTGTTGTTGTAGCGATCAATGTTCAGCTTTTTGATTGATATATCATTTGTTATTAATATTATAGCTTTTGTATTGACAAAAGCCAACATTTTTTCATTTTTTTTTTGGACGTCTTCGTTTAAATAGAATAGATATGGAAATTTTGGATAATTTGGTGGACATTTATAGTAATGACTATTCAGGTATGCAAGATCATCGCTACTTTGTGTACAAGTTCTAATTCTATTTAACACAGAGAAATTCTTTGTTATCTTGTTGCAACACTTGGTTTAGCTCAAAATTTTGCACATTGTCTCTCCAAAAAGTGTAAGGAGTAGTAGTTGTTTTAAGACTTGGATGCTCGAATATCCAACGATCATGTATAGTTTGCCACGGAATATTATGTCAATATTTCTGAATGGCATTGTTGGTGTGTGCATTATTTCACGGAGCCGCCTATCAATGTTATATAAAAATTGTGAACCAATTAATGATGCTTCATATATGTCCAAATTCTAAGTTGTGGATATTCCTTAGTCAACAAGTCAAATCTGTTAGAGCTCAATGGAAACATGTTAGTTGATGAAAGTGGCAAGTGCAAAGTTGAGTGCACTATGATACCATTAGCAATATGTGCAGCCTTGCCAGTGAATGCTACTATGAGACCCTTCGGAAATAGGTGTCCAATTTGGGATTATTCCATTTTTTTACAAATGGCGCATTTTTCTTCGTTGGACAATGCCAATTTTTGGATCACTAAATTCTATCCAAATGACACCATTTTCAACTGTTGTTCATTGTTTAAAAAATGTCTTCTTCTCCATCGACTAGGCCATCTTTGATATCATAGTTTCCACCAATTAATTCGAAAATCATATTGTGTTTTAGCAAAATGGTAATTGGAAATTGAATTTTTGTGTTGTTGTAGCAATCAATGTTCAGATTTTTTATTGATATATCATTTGTTGTTAATATTATAGTTTTTGTATTGACAAAAGCCAACATTTTTTCATTTTGTTTTTGGGTGTATTTATTTAAATAGAATAGATATGGAAATTTTGGATCATTTGATGGACATTTATAGTAATGACTATTCAGGTCTGCAAGATCATCGCTACTTTGTGTACAAGTTCTAATTCTATTTAACACAGAGACAAATTCTTTGTTATCTTGTTGCAAAACTTGTTTTAGCTCAAAATTTTTGACATTGTCTCTCCAAAAAGTGTAAGGAGTAGTAGTTGTTTTAAGACTTGGATGCTCGAATATCCAACGATCATGTATAGATTGCCACAGAATATTATGTCAATATTTCTAAATGGCGTTGTTGGTGTAGAGACGCCTATCAATGTTATATAACAATTGTGAACCAATTAATGATGCTTCATATATGATCCAAAGTCTAAGTTGGGGATATTCCTTAGTCAACATGTCAAGTTTGTTAGAGCTCAATGGAAACATGTTAGTTGATGAAAGTGGCAAGTGAAAAGTTGAGAGCACTATGACACCATTAGCAATATGTGCAGCCTTGCCAGTGAATGCTACTACTAGACCCTTTGTTTTTAGAGGGTCGCTTTCAAGTTATTTGTTGTAGTGTTGCATCAGTGCATGATAAAGAGCTTGTGACATTGTTTTTTTCCTCGTTTCTGCACTGCCTGTAATGAAGAAATGGATTTACTTTCTGGGTTGTTTTTTCTTCCATAAGACTATTTGTTTTAGTATAAATTATTGTTGTTCATTTATTTTTCTTTTAATTTCATAATATTATGTTGTGCGTAGGATCTATGGATGTTTAATTCATATACTTTTATTAGCATTTGAAGTTTCAATGTTTTTCGATTTGATTTTTTGGGTTAGATCATGTTCAATATCATATTTTTTATATGTGTAACTCTCGTTATTGATTTTTGGTGGGAGATTTAGCACAAATATTTTTTTGTTTCTGTATGATACTATATTCGAAGCAAGTTCAATGTCACCCCATGAAAATATTGGACAGCTGGAATGTTTTTCAGTAGTAGAAATAATGTCTTCTTTGGACAAATATGCTTCAACCCATGTTTCAATAGTTTGTTCTAGTGTGTATTCAAATTCTCGATATGGGAGATAAAGCATCATTTTCTCTCTGAAATTATTTTCTAGGTATTTTTTCTCATTATAGTGAATAAATCGTATGACACGTGTATGCTTTTTTTTATTGGTGCGTCTGTGTTTGAGTAGGAAGATGCATATTCTACTAGGAAAATGTTTTCAAGCTCAATTAGATGAGAGATATATTTTTCAATGATTGACATGCACATATTTATTATCTAAATGTTTATGCATCTGTAATACTTTTGTAAGGGTTACGTTAATAGATATTGAGAAAAAGGCGAAATCGAAGGAAAAACGATGGCGTGCGTATCTTCTAGGGTTTTCTGTCACAGATCCCTCTACGGTGCTGGGTCATCCACCCCTCTGCGCGTCGAGGTATGGAGGTTACTCACAGCCAACATCTCGTCGCGCATCCGCAGAGCTAGACTTCAAGAGCTTCCTGCAGACTCAAACTCATATACGGCCTGCTCAGGCCTGGTGTCTCAATTGGCTTTTGCAGCAAAAGACTTCTGCACGGCTTTCTGCAATAAAAAGGGCTACTGCAGAAGGCATTTGCTTCTCCTTGGCTCATAGGGGGATGCTGTCGGCGCAAGCCCATTTCTTGCAACCACCTTTGACAGCGTTGCAATAGACGCCCTTACATTATGGAGAAGACTTTCAGCTGGAGCCCAGCACTGGGATTTTTTCCTTCCTCTTTGGGCTCTCGCTGACCTTGCTAAAAGCAAGGAAACAGAGGTGTTCGCTAATGATTCAGCTGCATCAGAGCTTGCCCGAGCTAATGCACACCTCCACGGCAATTCGGTGGCTAGATGCTGGTCAGAGGGTGCTTCAAAGCAAGCGGTCCAAGCAGGCGTATCACCAGACCCCATCTCCACAACTTGCCGAAAGCATATTTCTTTCTTGAATCTGCCAAATCTGCCAGAAAAAGCACCTGCATTTCAGATCCAAATCACACTCCGTTCTGGCAAGATGATGATGCAATGAGTACGTGCAACAGATCTTGTGCAGGATCTTCTGCAAAAGCTCGAACTCCAGCTGGGGATCCCTTCCTCTCTCCAGAGATTGCTATATAAAGGTAAACAACTAATGGACCCCCTTCCCCTCTCCTTTTACAGTATTCAAAGTGGTTATCTTTCTTTTAAGAGGAGGTTCCTTTGGGCAGACCTCCTCTGCTCCTTCTTTCTCTTATAAAGATGCAGTCCACAAAGACGCTGCCCATCCTCAGTCCTCTTCGAAAGCAGCTCAACCAACTATGGCCCCCAAGCCATTTTTGGTGGATAAATCAGAGGAAATTCCTTCTATCGAATTCTCTCATCCTGCGATTGATGATCGCTATCAGCGATTTGCAGAATCCGCAATCATATGCAGATTTAATGGGCTATGGCCTCGCACAGCAGATTTATACCAATGGATCCTTACCAACTGGACAAAAAGTAGCAAGATCTACTTATGCTCAAAAGGATTCTTCATTGTGGCTTTTGATTTGAATGAAGACTACCAGAAAGCCTTAATGGGAGGCCCTTGGTTCTGGGGTACGGCTGGGATTTTCCTCACCCCTTGGTTTCCAGACTTCGACCCTTCTACAGCTGTCATCACCAAACTTCCCATTTGGGTCAGGCTTCCGAATCTTCCGGCACATCTATGGCATGTATCTGTCTTCATAGCCATTGGAGACACCTTAGGACGCTATCTCGCTACAAATTCCTCAAGAAGGAGCATGGAATCTACACCTACGGAAAAATTTGTGTAGAAATAGATATCAGTAAAGGACTGCCAAATCAGATCAACCTCAAGGTTGGAGATTTCCATTGGACACAAATCTTGGATTACGAGAATACAGCCTTCCGTTGTCGCCATTGTTATCAAACGAGGCACCTCCAGAATGCATGTTCTCAGTTCCTCGACAAAAAGAAGAATCTGAATCGCAAACCCAAATCCAAGAGCTGGAACCCCTGTGTTCCTCCCCCCCCTATGGCTGATACAGACTCCTCTAGCTCGGATGAGGAGGAAATTGAAGTAGATGGGCAGAATGATGAGATTCAGCTGGAAGCTCCCTCAGCCAGTCCGGCAGTCCCCTCTGCCCCGCCAATCACTCAAAAACGTTCTCATGTTTCTTCGTCCTCTGACTCTGATAAGGATATTCCGCCCCCAGAGCAGAATAGTCTACAACTTGTTATGGCCCATCCAAACTCCATTGGCTGGGTCAAAGTAAGCAAGAAAAAAGGGAAAAAATGTCGTTTGGCAGTATCTGCCCACACTGGGTAGCTACCTCAGTTCAGTTCTAGTTTCTCTGCATTCCTATGTTCTCTCTTTGCTCATTCCTTGTTTGTCTCCTAGGAGCAAGGTTGATAGCCTATCATCTATGGCTCCCATGCTTTTCTGCTTTGCTTGCTTGCAAGCTTGATTGTACTATATGCTTCTTATTTTAATAGAATTAGTCTTATTTACAAAAAAAAAATGATTGACATGCACATAATATTTTCAAATTCATCATGTTCATGGCGTAATAAAATAGGTCTTTTAGACACATATGTTCGTTTTTCTACAGGAGTAGTGTTAATGATTTTTTTTCCTTGATGATGAGTACAAAGGCAGTGACAGGTGAAATGCTTGCCTACTTGACATTTTTTGTAAATTTAGAAACGTGTTTCCAAGTTTTTGAATAATTTCTATTTTAATATCATCATTTGATATACAATCTTCTTGAATTTGCCTAAAAGCAGAGGTCATTGCACGACCCATATTTTTCATATAAGAGTTGCAATAAGATGTTGCGGAAAATGCATCTAAGATGAATTGTGCATCTGTGTTTTCCTACCACAATGATGGGATATTATTTGAAAATGCATTAATCCAAATATCACAAGGGCTTATATTTAACAAGACTACGGGTTGAACAATACAATAGCGAAGAAGCAACATATATTCTTTGTTTGAAATACCAATATTGTTCAAGAAAACATCAAATTTTATGTTCTTTGAGTAAACCTGGTTGTGTAAAAGTGAGGAAAGTTTTTTCTTCACTTATTGATTGTCATTGGAATTGTCGTATAAAGGTTCTAGAACACAAGTTTCATGCATTGGTGAAAAAGGAAAACCAAATCTATAGTTGGAGTGTTTATTTTTTCTACATGTTTTTGTATGATGGTGGTTATGGATCTGAATCATTTTATCCAATAATATTGTTGAGTGACATGTCAAATAGCAATCAATGAAACAAATAATATTGCTTTCAGGGGAATGTTTATATATTGGTGCATATTTAATCCAAATAACTCCATGGTCATGTTTTGTGCCTCTACTTTGGAACTCTGTGAAGAAAAAGTAGTCTTGCAATACTCCAAAGAATTGATTATTTTTTGTGATCAAGTCATATAGTGTTCAGATTCCATGTCTATAATATCAACTAAAAGTGATTGGGCAACTTCTGATTAATGTTTCAATGGATTCATTTCACCCATTGTTGAGATAATTCATTAGATTTCTTGAATTTTGGTTTCTCAATGCATTTGTCAATGGATCCCATAGATGCACAGCACTAGTAAATGTCAAAAAAAAAAGTTGGTGGACCAAGTTGGCATATCATTGGAAAAATGTTTTTTCGCATTTTTTCAAATTAATCAGGAGATGTGCGAATGATTTTGAAACATTGGCATGAAATTTTTTATTGCAGTACCATTTGCAGGTTTTTTTGGTATTTGGCATATTTTGCAACTAGTTTCTTTCCTTTTAGCTCTCCTTTGCGAATCGAAATCCAAGCTCAGCCGGAGACCTAATTTATCAATATATGTATTGCTTTGAAAAATATGTGTGTAATGTGTGTCAAAAATCTTCATATTTGTGCAATAGTTCCCATTTTGCAATTTTTTGTTATGGGAATCTACTCATGACATCGACAAGTCAAGCATTGCCATAAAATAATATTGGGAAATTAAGTTCTTTAGAGAACTTATCTTGGAAAATATCTAATGAACGCAATTATTTAGAAGGTACAATTTGTATTATCTTTGTCTCAAGATCATGGATTAGTTGGGCCTCTGAATAGCCATGTACAAGTGTTTATGATTCTGGCTCGAAGTCATCATCAAGATCTGGTGAATCTTGTTTTTCAATTTTTGCAACACTGCTATCAAGATTTTGTCTACATCATTCAAAATATGTTTTCCATTCACCGTTGATTACTATTTTCTCATTTATGTAAATTGTTGTATTGCACAAGTCATTCAAAGCAATCATGGATTTATTTGGTCATACAATACCTGATAGATATTCATTTTGTATTCTATTTTTCTTTTTAGAATTATTGCAATTGTCATAAAATCATCGAGATTTCTAGGAAGAGTGGTTTGTACTTTGTTCAAATTGGAAGGGACATTTATGATTTTTCCTATTAGTCCCATTTGCAAATTTTTGTAGCCAATTTGTCTTATATGGGCAAAGGTCATTCTTGGTGCTACCAGTCTCTCCTCCAAGTTTGTTAATACTACAATGAACAAAAAATTTTGGTTTCGTCGAATATGAAGTGTTGCAAATTTGGGAAACTTTTCATTTAGTGTAGAATAGAAAGATCTACAAATTTTCTCATCAATTTTGATTTCATTGACTCCATATGTAGCTATGAGGCCATAGTAAGTTTGAAATATGCTTTTTTTCATGGAAGAAAATTATTTTTCAAAATACAATGTCTCATAAATGTTGCACACATGTATAGGTGTGCCTTGAATTGATACCAAATATTTCTCAATTGATTTAGTTGATTGTGAGTGTTTCTTTTTTTCTTACAATAGCATTTCACCAAATGATCATATTGCATTTTTTAATTATTGCAAAGAGCTACATGGATTCTTGTATTTACTAGAAAGCTCAATTGACACTATGTTGTTGTGATGATCATCCAATGGTGAGCAAAAATAAATATGGTGTGGTACTGTAGAATATTTAGGTAAGTTAGCAAGTGTTGCTTTTGTTTTTATTTTATCAATAGTTTTTTGACAATTTGCTTCAAAATAGGTTGTAGAACTGTTGCCTTTTTCTTTTGCAGGTTGTCTAGATTGAATACAGGAAAGTCCACGGGAATCAATTTTTCCCAAGATTGATTGAACATGTGTTCCTGGCACACTAGTCTCATAGGAAATCAAAGTATTTTCAATTTGCAGCAGTGCATGAAAATGTGCATGTGTTGTTGAAATTGGCACATGCATAAGATAAAGAATTTTGGATGAAGTATTTGATGAGCAGAATTGAAAGGAAATATATTTGGTATTTTCATTCCAAAAGTAGATATTAGAATTAAGTATTTTAGATAGCCATTGCATTTCAAAAGCTTTTCCTTCTATATGTCCATTTGCATATGGCATTGATAGGTTTATGATATAACTTTTCCAATCATTGACACATTGTTGTTCTTGAATTAGTGTTGCATTTAGGTGGTTTTGAAAGCATGTTATAGCTCTGTTATCATCTTGACTATAACAATTGTGGAAAGTTTGTGCAATTGTTTTACTTATTGCAAAAATGTCAAAACATGGCGCAAATGCATAAATTGAGCTAAAAAGTGAGTCATGGCAGTCATTTACAATGTTGTCAAGTATAAAAAAACCCTTGTTCTAGTAAGAATATTTTAATGGACAACATGTCAAATTGCAAAACAGAGCATTGTTCTGCATCAATGCATGAAGCTATTAATCTTGAAACTAGAGGAACAATATATGTTGTGCAATATGTTGGTGTCCGGATGTGAACAAACATTCAAACCCTTTTTCCACATAAATTATCAACCCGAGGGCGTTAGTTATTTCAATACTAACATGCACATTGTTGGTGAAGAAACAGGTCTCGCAGGCAAGACCCAAGTTCAGAGGTTGGGGCCAACAAGGGTATCCGTTGTAGTCTAGAACCATGCAGGCATTGTCACCCTACTCTAGGAAGCAGAGAGTCTCACCCGAGGCATGCCACGGCCACATGCAGAAGGGGAATAGATCAATAGTGGTGGAAGGATCCGCAACTCATGATTAATATGGGATTGATTGCATAAACATCATCATATACGCAAGAACAGTCAGAAGAGTGAATAGGTATTAAGAAAATAAAATTTTAATACATCACAGACATCATGCATGCATGTAACTCATATAATAAGATAGCAACCTGCAAGTGTATTGATAACCTTTAGCCAAATCCATAGTTACATTGCTTCCACAAGAAGAGCTTTACAAGTCTGTTACAGACGTCTTATAGGATAGAAAGATAGATAAGAGAAGCCTAGGAACTACAGAGATATCATGCTCGGAATGGATTCCCTCTGCAGCATTCGCTCAATCCTCTTTATTCGCTCTGCCTTCTTCTTTTATTTCGGCCGGGTGACGGCTATTTATTCACCCGCCATCACAACTGCTAGTTCCTCTTGCATTCTTCTTCGGCCGCTTCCAACTTCTCTCTTGTTGTCTATGAGTTATTCTCTCTATCTTCTACTATATCTTCTCTTCATCTGCACTTATGCATATGCTTTCTTCAGCTATCTCCTGTTTCCTCACAACCTCGGTAGCTTCGCTACTCACCGTAGTTGCGACTTGGTTGCAGCTGCCATGTGTCGTTCCACAACCCAAAAATCTGCTCTTTATTCAAAATTCAAAACATTCAAAACAAGGGCCCCAACAAGTCCCAACCACAGTTTCTTGACTCGTCCCGAGTCAATCACAAATCACTGTCTCTATCTCCATAGCCCCACTAGACCCCGTGCCCTGTTCTTGCTGTGCGCCTTCAACCTGTTGTCCAAACAAGGGCCCCAACTCCGGGACTTTGCTAAACGTCGTAGCCTTAAGCTCATTGAAGGTCGTCACAGCTTGCTGCCACCCCTGTAACAATGCATCTGTCTCTGCGGTAATCTTGGTGACAGCTATCTCCTCTACATGCGTCGGTACAGTCCCGAACACCGTGCCGATTTGGGTCTCAGCCTCGACAGCTAGCTGCTGCATTGGAGGGGTGGGCAGAGCTCACAAATTACTTGTTTGGCCATTGCTAAGTTGGCCTCTGTTTGTTGGATCTGCACCTCCAGAGCATCCGCCTTGGCGTATGGATGGTCTAACCACGAGGGGTCTGTGGCCTCTTGGATTTCCTTTGAAAGTTGCTACAGCTGCACTGAAATGGGCTGCATTTTGATCGTAAGGGCCATCGAGCACTCCTGAAGACACTTCAGGAGGTCGTAAGCATCGCGCGCTGCAGAGTTGAGAATTTCCTGCATCTGGGTAACCTGGCCCTGCTTTTCTGCAATTTGTGCTATATAAAATGCCTCTGGATCGGGCAGCACTGGCCGTGCTACTAACACTGCTTGGAGCTCCACATTTTCCTTGTGGAGGCCATTGAATGTGATCCTGAGGTGGAGGGCCTGTTCTACGATATTTTTCTCTGGTACATCTATAGGCAACTGAGTGTAATGAGCCTCAACGGCTAGCCATAACCCAGAAAACACCCTAGTGACTTCATTTATCTGACCTTGCAGCTGCCCCTATGCTGTTGTGAGCTGTTCGCGTTGTTCAATAAGCACGGTGATCTACTGATGTTGCTCGTCGCACCTCTGCTTCAGTTCATAATGAAGCCTTTCCGCCTGATGGGCCACCCTCTGGATAAAGTGGTACATCTGAGCCGTACCCCACGTTTCTAAGTTGGTGACCCCCAAAGTGCTTTGATCTGGCCGCCTTTCCTGTAGGGGTTTCCCACTGGCAACTGATCAAGTGGAGTGCTTTGGAGGGGATGGCGGCGGGATCTGATGAGGCACTGAGTCGGCCATATTCAAGTCCACCCACTCTTTCTGATCTGCATGGACAGTCTGTGGAAGTACAGTAGGCTCAGGCTGAGCCTCAGCTGAGTCAGCAACAATTTTTGCCATCTGTGTAATTATATCAGACAAAGAAACTTGGGGTTCCCTAGCGGGGTCGACCGGTGGTACTACTGCTGCAGTACTGGAGTCAACCTCGGCCCCATGGTCCCCATTAAGTAGTTCTCGAATGATTGGGTCTGACACGATGGCGGATGAATTGGATGGTGCGGATGAAGTGGTAGGTGGAGGTGGAACGGTACGTGGTGGTGGAAGCCGAATGTTAATGAACTCGGAGGGGTCAATGGGTAGTTCTTCCTATATCAGCACCCCTGTATTCGGTGGCCGTGGTGGATCCTCCTTACTGAGGTCCACCACCGGACTCGATTCGATGGTTCGGGCCCACTTGGCCTGAGGAGCTTCTAAGAGGTCGGTGGACTTGCTCTTTGTTGTGTAACCAGCTCCAAAAAGAGAAGAAAAGAGATATCAACGCCTTAGAAATAAGCCACTTCGAGGGGGCAACCTTCAATACATTACATAAATGAAAAATTCTTGGATGATACAATTTACAAAACCTCCTTTCTATATATAGGAGTCCATGGGGCCATAATGTAATCCTAGTGGGCCACAATGTAATCCTAGCCGACCTAACAATAATAATTTAAGGGCACAATAATAACAAAATGGGAGTTACAAGGGTACAATAATAACAATAAGGGGGTTACACTAACAACAATAAGGGACTATACTAGTAATATAGGGACCTAACATGCCCCTCTCCTTAAAAAAATTGTTGTCCTCAACGCTTGAGTAGCTCTGGGTGCTTTTGTATAAAATTCTCATCCTCCCATGTAGAATCTTCAGTGGGTAAGTTCTTCCACTTGATGAGATACTCTGAAATTGATCGATTCCGTAGCTGTCGAGTTCTTGTTTCCATGATTGCTTCAGGTTCCAATATGATTTTTCCTTCCTCATCAAGTTCTGGCAATATTGTTTGAACTGGAAGATTTTCACCTATAATCTTTTTTAAGCATGAAACATGGAAAACTGGATGTACTCACAAAGAAGCAGGAAGCTCCAATTTGTATGCCATAGAACCAATCTTTTGCAACACCTTGTAAGGACCATAGTACTTTGGTGATAATTTATTATCCTTCTTAGCTTGCTTGAAGGAAATTTTTTTGTATGGTTGTAGCCATAAAAATTCCCAATCTTCTACATCAAAACTTTTCTCGCTGCGATGTTGATCTACCTGTTTTTTCATTCGATTTTGTGCAAAATACAAGTTATCCTTTAAGAGTTGGAGAACTTCTTGTTGATGCTCGATGTGATCTTCCACTGCTTGAACCTTCGAATTTTCTCTTAAAGATGATGTGATGGATGGTGGATGATATCCATAAAGTACCATAAATGGGGTCATTTTTGCTGCAGTATGGAAGGAAGTGTTATACCACCATTCAGCAAGAGGTAACCACTTGACCCATTGTGTTTGTTTATCAGATACAAAACAACGAATATATCCTTCCAAACATTTATTTACGATCTCATTTTGACCATCAGATTGAGGATGATAAGATGAGCTATGAGCTAATTGAGTACCCAAACAAGAAAATAACTTCGTCCAAAAATTTCCAGTAAAAATGGGATCTCTGTCGCTCACAATAACCCTGGGCTTCCATGTAGCATTTGAATTCTATCCACAAATGTAGTAGCAACTGTACTTGCTTTAAATGGATGAGATAATGCACAAAAGTGTGCATACTTGGTAAGTCTATCAACTACCACCATGATGACACTCTTTCCTTCGGACTTAGGTAAACCTGTGATAAAATCCATTGAAATCTCCTCCCAACGTTGACTTGGAATGAATAAAGGTTGTAGAAGTCCTGGGGTCTTAATTGTCTCAACTTTATTCTGCTGGCAACCCAAACATTCTGCCACAAACTTTTGAATATCAGATTTAAGGCCATCCCAAAAAAAATCTTTCTTCACCCTGTGGTAAGTTTTTAAAAATCCAGAGTGTCCTCCTAAAGGAGAAGTGTGCAATTCCAGAAGAATATTTTGTTTTAGTTGGGAATTCTTACAAAGATATAAGCGATCTTTGTACCATAAGGAATCATTTTTCCAACTAAATGTATTAGATGTACTAGGATCTTGCTGAAAATTTTGAATGAGTGTCCATACATCTTTGTCCTTATTCCATTCATCTCTTGCTTCGGTTATCCAATCTGGTTGGATAATAGAAATAGCACAAAGCAATGCTTCCACCTCTTCATTCTTTCTTGAGAGTGCATCTGCAACAACATTAAGCTTTCCTTTTTTGTAGATTATTTCAAAGTCATAACCCAACATCTTTGTGACCCATTTTCGCTGCTCTTCTGAAGATAGTCTTTGCTCCAAAAAGTGTTTAAGACTATCATGATCAGGTTTTACCTTGAAGTGTCTTCCCATTAGGTAAGTTCGCCATTTCTTTAGTGCATGTAGTATTGCTAACATTTCCTTCTCATAAATAGGTTTCTGTAAATACTTTCCTTTGATTGGACGACTTTCAAAAGCAATGGGTCTTCCTTCTTGTATTAAAACAACACCAATTCCATTTCCTGAGGCATCACATTCCACAATAAAGGTTTTTGTGAAGTCTGGCGTAGCTAAGACCGGTGCTAGGTACATTGCCTCTTTAAGATGTTCAAAGGCCTTAGTTGCTTCAGGAGTCCATGAAAATGCATCTTTCTTCAATAATGTTGTTAGAGGTGCTGCTATTCTCCCATAATTCTTAACAAACTTGCGATAATACCCTATTAACCCGAGAAATCCTCGCAACTTATTTATGGTTGTGGGGACTTTCCATTCCTTAATGGCTTTAATTTTGTTAGGGTCTACTTTAACACCTTCGTGAGATACAATATGACCCAGATATTCCACCTCTTGTACTCCAAAGAAACATTTGGATGTTTTTGCATATAATTGTTTCTCCTGCAATAGTTTGAGCACCCTGTCAACATGTTCAACATGATCCTTCCAAGACCTGCTGTAGATTAGTATATCATCAAAAACTACTAGCACAAATTTTCTAAGGAAGGGTTTGAAAATGGAATTCATCAACCCTTGAAATGTAGAAGGTGCATTGGTAAGGCCAAAAGGCATGACCAAAAATTCATAATGACCCTCATGAGTTCGAAATGCTATTTTTGGAATATCTTGAGTCTTCATTCTAATTTGATGATATCCTGAACGAAGATCCAACTTGGTAAAATAAATTGCTCCATGTAATTCATCCAATAATTCATCAATCATAGGAATGGGAAATTTGTCTTTAATGGTGAGCTTATTGAGCTCCCTATAATCCAGACACATTCGCCATGATCCATCCTTCTTGTGTACCAATACTACAGGAGTAGAGAAAGAACTTTGACTAGGTTGAATTATACCCGCTTCTAACATTTCTATAATCATACGTTCAATTTCGCTCTTTTGGATGTAAGGATATCTATAAGGCCGATGTTTGGAGGAACACTTCCTGGAATCAAATGAATAGCATGATCATGATCACGAATAGGTGGGAGTCCTTTGGGAGTTTCAAACACCTTGGAATGATTGTCCAAGACTTGTTGGAGATCTACGGAAATAGATGATTTTGATGTTGGAACTTCTAGTGAGCATAATTGTGCAATTACGCCTCGTTGTTCTTTCTTTAGAAGCTTTTTCATGACATTAGAGCTTATTATCCTTCTCAGCTTCCCTTCAATACCCCGTAATTCGACTTCCTTTCCTTCTGAAAAAAATTTCAAGAAAAGTTCTTGAAAATTAAAAGCTACCGTCCCCAAAGATTGTAACCATTGTACTCCTAGTACAACATCAGCACCTCCCATAGGAATGGAAAGCATTGGACTAGTCAATACTTATTCCCCCATGGTTAGCTTGATATTATGGCATTTCCCAGAGCAATTTATAGTTCCTTCATTTGCAACCATCACTTGGCATTCTGGTGCTGGGTATAGGAAACAATTTAATTCCTGGGCTACCTTACAATGAATAAAATTATGGGTGCTACCTGAATCAGTCAACACTATTACCTTTTTCTTCTTGATCTGTCCTGCTATCTTGAGAGTTTGAGGAGTGGTAATTCCTGCCAGTGCATTACATGATCTGGTCGGATTCATTTCTTCCTCTTCTATGGCTGGTTCCTGGTGTGTATCCTCTTCTTGTTCATTTTCTTCTTCTTCTTCACAATCTATGTAAAATAATTTCTTTTCAGCACACTTATGACCTTCGGTGTATTTTCTATCACAACTGTAGCAAAGCCCTTTTTCTCTTTTTTCTTCCAATTGTTGTGGTGTCAACCTTGTAGGTTGTGGAAATCTAGATGTAGCAACACTTCCTTCTTTATAGAATTGAGTGGTAGGCTTCCTTGTCGCCATAACTTTACATTCAACTTTTCTTGCCAACCTGAATGCCTTCTCCAATGACTCAGGTTCCAGAACGCGAACTTCATGTTGGATGTTATCCTTTAAAGTGCCTATGAAGAGATCAATCCTGTGTTCCTCTGGAATATCAGTTACCCTTATATTCAATTTTTGGAAGTCCTCAATGTGCTGCCCCACTAAACCCTTTTGTTTGAGATTTATCGATTGGCTAAAGAAGGTGTTTCTCTTTGTATCCTCATAATGTGCTATCATTTCCTCCGTAAAAATTGACCAAGTGACAATTTTTTTATGGGAGCAAAGCCATCGATACCATACAAATGTATTTTGTTCTAAATGTAAAGTTGCAATGCGTACCTTTTTGTGTGTTTTGCACGTTATGGAGATCAAAATATTGCTCCATCTGTAGTATCCATGTTACAGGATCCTTTCCATCAAACTTCCTCATATCCATTTTTGGAATATGGTGGTTCTTCCCGCCAACATTAGAGTTTATGAAATCACAATTAACATTTATTTTGTTCTCATCATGAAGTTCTTCTACTATATTTTCGCCATTAGGAATCATTTATGGTTTTAAACTTGTCATCAAGCCTTCCATGTATTCTTTTAGATCATTCTTCATGTTTTCCATTTTGTCTTTCATGTCATCCATCTTAGCTTCCATGCCCCCTTCCATGCCATCCATCTTAGCTTCCAAACCATTCATCTTAGCTTCCACGCCTTTCTTCAAACCATCCATCTTAGTTTCCACGCCTTTCTTCAAAACTTCCATTTCATTTTTTGTTGTTCTTTGCGAAAGCGAAATTTGCTCTTGTAATTTTGATATGTCATGTTGCCATTCTTCATCTTCATGAGTCATAGTAGAGCCTTCTAAAGGCTTAATGGGTGTTGAATTATTTTTAGGGCCATTTTAGAATCCAATACTGATATCTATTCTACAATATGCCCTTGGGATCAATTTAACTTGATTATTCAAACAAGACTTATGCAATTTGGAAAAAAAATACACACCTTTTTCTTGCTTTTGAGGAGCTCGATATTTAAAATGGATTATTTCTGTGATTGTAGCACTTCAATATCTAAATTTCAGTACCGATGTAGCCCTCTAAATTATCTTTCGAATGCCACAGGTCTGACCTGATTTGGATTCTCCAAGACAAAGTTGTGTCCAATCTCCCAAAATGACCTAATTATGGACTGGTTCAGTAGTGCGAACTTGTACGACTTGCCACGTGTCACTGTTTCGTCCTTTGTCTCTGAAATTGATAGCTAAGAAACTAAATTCTGTGTAATTATGACCAATTTTTACGGCACTCCAATCCGATGCCCAGAGAGAGATTTATTGAACTTTTCCCACGATCACCTCTTTGAGATGAAATTCAGGAGCCTAAAAAAGCACTACCTTCCACAAATCATATCTCCAAAAATATTGTGAACCAAGCTCTGAAATGTTTTGACGAATTTCCTCAGGATTTTAGCTTCGTACCATATGAATTTTAGACTCTGAACCTTCGTACAAAAAAATTTATAGCGCAAATTCCACGATGACCTGTTTAGGAGCCTGAAAAAATACCTAACTTCCACAGATGATATCTCCTCAAATATTGCGAACCAAGCTCTGAAATTTTTAGACAAGCTTCCTCAGGATTTCGGCTTCGCACCCTAAAAATTTCAGCTTCTGAAACTTCGTAGAAAAAAATTTATAGCGAAAATGCCACGATGACCTGTTTGGAGCAGCGAAACCCTAGAATCCAAAGCCTCTGATACCAAATGTTGTGTAGCCAGCTCCAAAAAGAGAAGAAAAGAGATATCAACGCCTTAGAAATGAGCCACTTCGAGGGGGAAACCTCCAATACATTACATAAATGAACAATTCTTGGATAATACAATTTACAAAACCTCCTTTCTATATATAGGAGTCCATGGGGCCATGATGTAATCCTAGTGGGCCACAATGTAATCCTAGCCGACCTAACAATAATAATTTAAGGGCACAATAATAAAAAAATGGGGGTTACAAGGGTACAATAATAAAAATAAGGGGGTTACACTAACAATAATAAGGGACTATACTAGTGATATAGGGACCTAACACTCTTTTCCCCCAGCGGGGTTGTCATTAGACTTGGAGAAGTAAATAAAACAGTAGGGATGGGGGAGGTGATGGAAGTTGTGTGGGGACGCGATGTGGAGTGAGAAAGATGGAACTCAGAGAGCAAAGGAAAAGGAACGACACCGCTTGAGATGACCTTGGTCGCCTCATTAAAACTACGTACCTGAGTGTTTGAGTGGCGAATGAGGGGGACGAGTTGCACGGTGGAGTCCTGTTGTGCCACCTCCGCATCCGTCTCAGCAGGCTGTTGTTGTGGTAGCATCTGATCAAAGTTGTATATGGGTACCCTGTTGCGGATTTCCATCATGACCCCCGGCCACGAAAAAACTTCAATGTGGAAAGCGGTATCTTCAAGCTGGAACTTCAGCGGCCACATGTGAAATGTGTCCTCTGGCACGCAAGTAGGTTGGATATAAGTATGCCTGTGACTGACCTCGAACCATACTTTCTCGCTGTACTCGTCCAGCAGGTTCCTGGACACCCTCTGCTGGCTTGTTACCACGTCCGTCATTAAACCATACAAGGTTCGAAATGCCTTTGCATTAACTTTTTTGGTGCTGGGATCACTCGACACCTTCCAGGGGATGTACTTCATCGCTAGAGGTTGGCCCTCTGTTATTTCCACTGGTATCCTGATGAGGGGAGTGTGCCACTTCCACATGGAAAATTCAACTATCAAATATCCATAAATGAAGCTTGTGGCCCGCTTGTAATTTTCTGTGCACGCGTCAAACAGTTCCTTCAACAGGAAGGAGCACGAATTTAATTTAGCCCCGTGAACACAGTGCTCTGTAATGGAGATAGTATCTAGGGTACATTCTCCCTTTGTGTAGTGCCTCATTGTCTTACTGGAAATGAGGTAGCATGCGAACTTGATTTCTGGCTTGTTGATAAGCTCCATCTTTGCTCCCTTTCCTCCCAGTCATGTGCCATATTTTACATAATAGTCGGCATCTCCCGACTTCTTCGCTCACTTGGAAGTGGTCTGACATGCAGTCGATACATCCGGGCCATTCTGTGAAAGCCCTGTGAGCCAATGGATATCCTTGGCATGAATGGAAATTTCCTTATTCAACCACAAGGACCCATTCTAGATGCAGCTGAGTAAGAACTTGGTGCACTGCATGGGCGGTCCTGTGGTCCCGAAGACCGAGAGATTTCTTAAGTTAAGAAGAGAGGATTTTTGTAGGCCTCGGAACTCTGGTAAAATTTTGTTCGATGAGCGCCCGGCTTCTGTGAAGTAATGTTCCATATACACCTACCATTTGAGTGCAGGGAACTCGAAAGAGTCCGAGAGATTTGCGTCTGTGAGGGCCGCATTGTCGTATTTCCCGACGAGGGACTCTGTTTTATGAATTCTATTGTCGAGCTATGGTTCTATGACTGCTGGGTTGGCTTTCAGCATCTTCACTCGGTGTTGATACACTTGCAGAATTGGTCTCGGCATCTTCTCTTGGCGTTGTGCTTCTAGATACTTCTACTGCTCTGGTTCTGCTCCAATTTCTAATTCTAACTACTCCGGCATTCTCGTGCTTTTTTCCATGAAAGTTATGTAATTACCTGGCACGAGTGAGGTTGATGAGACCCCATGATGAGTTAATTCCTACTGGCATTCTTCTCGGCGATAATCGTGCGATCAATCGCCGGTTGAGGTGTAGTCTGACATCTGCTGACGGTGGCATGGGGAAATGGGTGGACACAACGGCTGAGGTTATTGTGAATTATGGCAAAATGATTATTGCAAGGTTACTTCTAATTATGGTAATTTATGCTGCAAATCTAGACAATCCTACGGACTGACACAAGTACTAACTGAAATGATATGGGTTGACACTGACACATTTGTTGATCCTATGGAAATGACACACTGGACACGGCCCTCCCCGACCACAATCGGTTGAGGTGCGGTCCCTGCAACAGATCAGTTATTGACAAGCTATGCATGAACAAGAAATACTACCTATGCTCATCCTGGTTGCGGGAGAGTTATTCAACTACACTACTCTATCGTTTCTCTCGGTTGTAAGAGTTATTGATGAAATATGAAAGAAACTTATTCATGGTAGGGTTTTAGGCGTGCACCATTCACTCACCTAGGTAAAACAGTACCGTCCAGCTGAGCCAACTGAACGGCTCTGAAATCTCTAATCTCGACGACGAAGTAAGGTCCCAACCAGTGCATCTGCAGTTTGCCTGGAAACTTCTGAAACTTTCTATCGTATAGGAGAACCTTTCCGCCAACCTGGAACATTTTTCTCTTGATGTGGCGGTCATGCCATGCCTTTTGCCTGTCCTTCTAAACCTTCTGGTGAAACTCGGCCAGAAATCGGGCCTCGTCCAGTTCTTGTAATTCGTGGAGGCGCTCCTGGATCGATTCCTCTTCCGATAATTTGAGGGATGTGGCAATTAAAAGACCTGGTACGGTGAACTCAACGAGGATCACAGCTTCCTGGCCATACACCAGCTGGAACGGTGTCTGATTGGTTAAGCGCTTCACCGTAGTCTAGGTAGGCCCATAGTGTAGCTGGTAGCTGCTCATCCCAGTGATCCCGTTGGGCATTGCAGATCTTTGTCAAACCCTTTTCGAGGATTTTATTGAATGCTTCAACAGTACCATTGGCTTGCGGGTGGTACAGGCTGTTTTTGTGATGTTGAATCATGAATGTGTTCAGCAGCAATTTGACCGTTTCATTAATGAAATGCGTACCCTGATCACTGGTTAAACTTCGCGGGCAGCCAAACCTACTGATGATGTGTTCAAAGATGAACCGCGCTGCTGTATCCGCCGTATAGTCCAGTACCGCTGCTGCCTCAGCCCACCGGGTGAGGTATTCGGTTGCGGAGATGATGTATCGGGCCTTGGAATGCCTGGCTACGGGGGCTATGGGGCCTATGAAGTCGACAGCCCAATTCTCAAATGGCCGCAACACATGCACCGGGTGTAGCGGGAGCTCATCCCTGTGAGAGGGCCTCCCCATTCGCTGATAGACATCGCATCTCTTAACAAATGTCTTATAATCAGCATGGACCGTCGGCCACCATAGTCCAGCTTGGAGCACCTTCCTGGTAGTGGGTTTCGCCCCCACATTCCCACCTGCAACGTCATTGTGGCATTCCCACATCACGACTTCACGTTCGTGGTCGAGTATACATCTGTCCAGAACCTCATCGAGGCCCAATTTGTATAGCTGCCTCGCAATCAGTTGGTATTCGGCAGCGCGAACGAACAAGTGTCATTTCTGGAGCGGGGTGTAGTGCTGAGGGCACTGCCCCGTGGTCAAATAAGTTGCAATGTCGGCCAAATAATCGGGTACGGCTTCGACGCGGAAAATATCAGCATCCGGCAGCTGATCATTGAGAGATCCATTGTTCTCCCCTGTTTCCAACCGGGATAAATGATCGGGCCCGACGTTCAACCTCCCGGGCTTGACGATCACTTCGAATGTAAATTCTTGGAAGAGTAGAAGCCACCGACAGATCCGTCCTTCCAAAATGGGCTTATTGACTAGGTACTTTAATGCAGAGTGATCCGTAAAGAACTTGAATTTACCTCCTAGAAGATAGTGGCGGAACTTCTGGAGCGAATACACCATTGCAAGGGCCTCCCTCTCGGTAGTGGTGTAATTCTACTCTACGTTAGACAGTTTGCGACTAGCGAAGTAAACTACGTGGTCAACTGTCGTCTCCCCTGGTTGCACCAAGACAGCCCCAAGTGCAATACTGGAAGCATTAATATGCACGTGGAACTGCTTATCCCAATCTGGGTGAACCAGAATAGGCGTCGTTGCCAGCTTTTCCTTCAGAGTGTCAAGGGCCATCCGACACTCCTCCGTCCACTGGAACACTTCTGACTTCCGCAATAGCTTTTCTAAAGGAGCAGTGATCTTCGCATAATTTCGGATAAACCATCTGTAATAACCTGTGTGCCCTAGCAATGCCCATAACTGCTTCACCATTTCAGGGGTGTGCATGTGGACGATCACAGATACCTTGGCGGGGTCGACGCATACCCCTTGCTTGCACACCACATGTCCTAACAGCGTGCCAAAAGGAACTGCAAAAATGCATTTCTTCAAGTCCAAGGAAATTTGCAACTGTCGACACCGATCAAACATGATGCGTAGCAGGGTGGCATGGTTTTTCAGCAAACTGTAGACGGTCCAATCATCCATGTAGACTTCTAGGAACTTGTGGATATACTCCTGGAAAGCAGCAATGACGATCCGGGAAAACACAGCCGGGGCGTTCTTCAATCCGAACGGCATCACATGGTATGCAAACGATCCCCACTCAGTGGTGAACTTCGTCTTCATTTTGTCCTCTTCCGCAATGTGCACCTGATGATAGCCCGAAAAGCCATCAGTGAAGGAGTAGGTTTCATTCCCCGCAACATGATCCAATACTTCGTCGCTGAATGGAGTGGGAAGTGTTTCATGGGCTCAGGCATTGTTTAGACTTCGATGGTCGACACAGACTCAGATTTCTGACTTGTCCTTCTTATTCTGAATGATGACAGGACTCACCCACTCCGCTTCCTCCATAGGAAATATTATACCTGCTGCCAACATCTTATCGATCTCCATCTTGACCTTTTCTTTGATCCGCGGGTTCAACCGATAGGGTCGATGCTTCACGGGCCTGGCGTCCAGTTTCAGCACAATACGCATTTCTCCGAGGTCACCTTTGATTCCCTTTAAATCTACAAATGATGAAGGAAATAGGTCTTCGTATTCCTAGAGGAGGCTGAAAATTTCCTTTGTCGTCTCCTTGTCCCAGTAATCCCCAACCGTAGCCATTTTTTGTTTTTCCTCCGTGCCGATGTTCAACTTCTTTATCTTCAGCGAAAGTAGATGGATGCCCTCAGTGGTCGGTTCTTCTTTGACATTTCGCTCACCTTCCTTCTCTTCAAAATATAGGTGCCTTAGGTCCTCCAGACTATCATCGTCTAGATCGCCATCGATCCGTTGGCAAGCCAACTCACACCTACCCTCAGGATGTGATGCAAAATTGCTCCCGTCGGCCCCTGGATTATGGAGAAACAGTAACCCCTTGATAGCTTGTAATGCCTGGGACACCAGCTCTGTCTCTCCTTCGAAGGAAAAGCACCGAACAAATTTTTTCGCGACTTCCTTCCAGGAGCTGGTTCCTCTTTTCCTCTCTTCTTCTAAGTACCAGGCCTGGGGGATGGTATCTAAGGAGTGGATGAACCGATGTGCCCATAGCTCTTCCGGGTACCCTAGACTTTGCCACTGCTCCTCACAGGATTTCAAGTGGTCCCGCAGATTGGAAGTCCCTTGGTACCTGTGCCTGCTTCGAGGGCCTTCGTCTTCTTTGAATCGCGCCCTCAAAACCTCCGCCACACAACTCCACCGCGATAGGGTGTTGCGGTGGTTTTTCCACCACCTGGCTGATGTGGACTGTAGTGCTACGTCCAAAAGTGGTATCTTGCTTCCTTCTGGTACCGTATCTTCAACCCTTGCAATAAATGTATTGACGGCTTGCATGTTCGACAGGGTGGGGTACTCCCTGATCTCGGCGCCAATCCAACGGACTCGGGAATTGTTGGCACACCTCCACGTGCTGGTCTCATACCCACCATGCTGCCAATCTTCCTAGGCTAGTTCTGATCCCAGCTCCGAGCTCTGGACACTGCGCCAGCTAACAGAGCCGGTTGCGGTCGAGTTAATATAGTCCTCCCGCTTCCCTGCTGTCATCTGATAAAGGTTGTCCAACATCTGAGCATCCTCCCGGTTATCCACAGTTTTTGTATATCTCGAGCCTTGATACGAGTCGAGAGGCTGAGTGACTCGGACCTCTCCATCTTCGAAGATCATCAGCTCCTTTTTGAGGTCGATGATGGCATAATTCTCAAAAGCCCAATCGATGCCTAACAGGGTAGGGTAAGGATCCTTGTCTCCCATAATATCAATAACCTCAAAATCTGTGTAAGTCTTTACCCCTGCAATGTCAACCTCGACGCCTTCGAGTCGGTCAATCGGCACAATGCAGTACTGGTTTGCCATTCTAAGCTGGATTGGCGAGTAGGTTAGCCGTGGCCGGCCAAGAGCCTCCCATGTCTTCCGCGACAAGATGTTGATGTCAGATCCTAAGTCAAGCATGGTGTCGCTGATCTGGAATCCTACAACCTACATGTTAAGATGGAACTCTTTTCCCATTCTTCGCTTGTTTCGCTTGACCCACTGTACGTACTGGGTTGCTGTGTTCAAAAGTTCCTCTGGCCCTGTATTCCCCTACAGTACGTCCTCCAAGGTACGCTTGAGCTGTTCCCGCATCGAATCATTATCAACGATCTTGAGGAACAACTGGAGCCATTCCTCAATCAGGGTCCCCGTGGCACTCTGTTCACCGGGGCCAGTCGTCGGGGGTACCTCAAGGCCTTTGGCTCGCCCCAGCTGAGCAAATGTCTCCACCGCCTCCTGGAAGTACTTCTTCTGTGCGTTCGGCTTGATCAATTGGTTCGGGGAGGCGGACCGGATAACCCATGCCGGCTCCTTTCCGCGAGCATCCTCCCCCATCTTCTTTCCGCCTCTCGTCACAATAGCTACATTCTGCATGGCTGGAGTCGCGGTCCCCCGAGGTTCGGAGTTGACCAAATTCGTGCCCCTTTGTCGTGCTCGTTCCTCCCACTTCTTGATAAGTTCTGGGCAGTCCTCTGTTGCATGGACGTTCACGCAGCACTGGGAACACCATGGACGTTGGGGAAGGGGGCCTTCCCAGGCCACATGACCCTCCTGGTCACAGTTGTAGCATTTCAGTGGACCTCGTCCCCCTGTGCGGCCTCCGCGCATACCGCCTCCTCTGCCCCTGGAAGCCTCGTTCACCCGATAGGAGGGTCAGTCCAACCGGTCCGCTAGTGCGTCGAGAGCTCTGCACTGCTCAGTGTTGTGAGTCGTGGAAGCAAAAAACTCACATTATACGTTGTTGGGGACATTGGAGTACTTCTGTAGTATTGGGCACATCCGAGGTTGATGCCCCATCGTCCGGAAAATTTCTCAATATTCCGTGGCGGTTGGGTTTGGTTGAGGTGGGAACCCCGCATAAGGTTGTTGCAGCTGGTATACCACCTGCGGATTCATCGCTGTGCTACCCACAGTAGGTGGAACCCCCTGGATTGCCGCGACAGAGGGTCCCACACCCATGCCACGCAATCGGGGACACTCGGTTGTGACGTGCCCTTCGACCAGCCAGTGAGTGCACCAAACGTTCAGCCTGGCTGGTCTTATAGGCTGCATCTCCTTGAGATTTTAAGTCAGACTGGCGATCTGATGTTGCAATCCCACCAAGGAAGGATCCTGCGAGGCCGGCCCTCCACGATATTCCTGAGGGTAGCCTGCCATGGCCTCTATCTTCATGGCCTGCTCCAAAGCGTCCTGCAAGTTTTCAATCTTCTGTTGGGTGAGGGGGGTTCATGTCAAGGGAAGTAGAGTCTTGATGAACCAGTCCCTCTGATTGTTTGGGTCGATCGAGTAGCTGAGTTTCTCGATCACGTCCTTGAATCAGTGCATCAGCTCCCATGCAGTCTCCCCTTCTTTCTGCTTAATCTCCCAGAGCTCGGACAGACCCTACTGGTCTGTTTGGGGGAGCTTAAATTCTCGGACGAAATCCCTCTTAACGTCTGCGATTACTGGATTCGGATGGGCCTTGGACCACTTGATGAACCATCGTAGAGCCCTTTCTCTGAGCGTGGTTTGGAAATCTATTAGCTTCCCTGTGTCTGGCATCTGTCGAGCCCTCCATATGGCTTCACATAGATACCAGTGTTGCTCCACATCATCGTTACCTTGGCCAGAAAATTCTGGATACCGGGTGAATGACCCGGCCATATTTACTTGCGAAGGGGTGACCAGAATAAACCCTCCGGGTCCTGGCTGTGTGACTAAACTACAAGGAACTGCAATACTACTAGTAACGCTGCTATTAACGTGCGACACTGAATTGTTGTGCAATCGACTTAATGCTTGTAACTTAACGAAAATATTACTCAAAGGTTTATAGAGTACCAGGGGAAGGTAGGGATCCTTGCCGTGCAAATTTTGGGAAGTAGGGCTGCCTGGAGAGATGAATTTTGTCCGCTCTTGAAACAACCGCTGCATCACAATGTACCATTCGCCATTGGAACTTTCTTCGGGCTGCACACCTGCATCGTCTTCGTCAGTCGTCATCTCCCTTTCTCTCCTAGCTGGGCTCCCATGCACCTGCTGCACTCCCACAGCGGTCCCTTCCCTCTCCCGAGTATCCGCCTGAGTGTCCATAATTCCTATCCTCTGAGGCGCCTCCTCCTGATTCTTCCTATCTTCTTCCCATCACTTCAACTCCCGCATCACCCTTTCTTGCCACCTATCAGCGATCTGTGCCCTCCGATGTGCACGTTGCTCCCTCAACCTCCTTGCGGCCTCAGCATCCATTCCCCACTCCCCGCTTCACACTTCACGTAGCATCTGTCCCTTCAGCCCTTCCCCCAGCACTAGAGGTTTACGCTTCCATGCTCAACTTTTGGAATTCCATCAGCCCTTCATCCACTATCAAGGCCTTAATCCACAGCGGAATCTCCTTGAGCAACTTTCCCCTTAGCCCGGAGCGGAAGATAGCCTCAACCTTCGAGAAGGATTGGTAGCACTCTACGGAAAACTCGACAATATATCCGTCCAAAGTGGTCTCTACCCAAAAATCCACCGTGAAGGTCAACTCAGTATCCAACCGATGGAGGGCCACTAGATCCCTGTGCACCCACTTGCAGTTTATCTTCTGCGAGCTATCCCTACGTACCCTGGTCTACAACCTCCGCAACCAATTGTAGAGGTCTCTAGGGAATTTTCCCCAGAGGATCTCGTAGGTATCACTGGCGGAATCCGAGAAAAGGACGAGATCCTTGAGCACCCTCTCCTTTTGATTCTTCAACTCCGCTTGCTGACCAATAAACTAGTCCAGATGGTTATCCCACCATTTCCGTATTTCTCCTTCGAAGATCCTCGATACCATGATCTAGTTCCCCTCATAACGTGTAAGGTCCTGGCAACGGAACCATTTGTTGGCGAAGAAATAGGTCTCGCAGGCAAGACCCAGGTTCAGAGGTTGGGGCCAACAAGGGTATCCGTTGTAGTCTAGAACCACGCCGGCATTGTCACCCTACTCCGGGGAGCAAAGAGTCTCACTCGAGGCGTGCCGCGACCACATGCAGAAGGGGAATAGATCAATAGTGGTGGAAGGATCCGCAACTCATGATTAATATGGGATTGATTGCATAAACATCATCATATACGCAAGAACAGTCAGAAGAGTGAACAGGTATTAAGCAAATAAAATTTTAAGACATCACATACATCATGCTTGCATGTAACTCATATAATAAGACAGCAACCTGCAAGTGTATTGATAACCTTCAGCCAAATCCATAGTTACATCGCTTCCACAAGAAGAGCTTTACAAGTATGTTACAGACGTCTTATAGGATAGAAAGATAGATAAGAGAAGCCTAGGAACTATAGAGATATCATGCTCAGAATGGATTCCCTCTACAACATTTTCTCAATCCTCTTTAGTCGCTCTGCCTTCTTCTTTTCTTTCGGCCAAGTGACGGCTATTTATTCACCCGCCATCGCAACTGCTAGTTCCTCTTGCGTTCTTCTTCGGCTGCTTCCGGCTTCTCTCTTGTTGTCTATGATTTCTGCTCTCTGTCTTCTGTTGTATCTTCTCTTCGTCTGCACTTATGCATCTGCTTTCTTCAGCTATATCCTTTTTCCTCGCAACCTCGGTAGCTCTGCTACTCACCGTAGTTGCGACTCGGTTGCGGCTTCCATGTGCTGTTACGCAACCCAAAAATATGCTCTTTATTCAAAATTCAAAACATTCAAAACAAGGGCCCCAACACATATTATATGCAAGAGAAATCACAAAACCTGATATCAGATCACAGGCCTTAATTAATGAACAAGTAAACTATTTTATCAGCAAGAATGGATTGCAAAATTCAAAAGGCATTCACATCAATTGTAGAGTTATACTAGAACAACAGTTACAAAACCAAACTAAAATGTAACACAAACAAAGAAAGATAACACAGCACCTGATCAGAAGAGTGGGCCCAACTCTCTGATCAGGGCTGCGGAAAACTGACGATTTACAGATGAAACAGATGAGCGTTATGCATTCAATTCATTGGAAAAATACTTTTGTTACAAAATCTGTATATTCTTGCTTAACCCCGATTCACAACCTGAAGGCCCTATTTATATCTAAAAATATAGTAGATTTCCTTTAACAATTGAATATTTACAATTATACCATTAGTTACAACAGGAACCTAGTTTCTAAAAAGGAAACCATAAAAATCCTGAAATATTGTTGGGGTGAAACGGAATCTGTTACACTGTAGCAGTAGGTAAAGATAGTGTTGGAATCAAGGAGTTGTTCTGTGACTCACAGCTATAGTCCCCTCGCTCTTACCAAATCTATAAAAATATCATAGTTAATGCTTGCAAAGGTAAATCTCCACGAATATTACTTCATTAATCAAATATTCCATGTAAGATAGTAAAAAGGAATTTACCTCATATATTTTAGAAAAATTACTGATACAAAGAGATAGAAAGGTGGGTGAAAATGGGAGAGAAAATTATACAAATCTGGTACCCAACATCTACCCCAAACTAGTTTATCTGCATGTCCTCATGTAGTTCGTTGCCTCCTCATATCTGGGTTGGACTGACTGTGACTGGAATGAAGATGTGTGAGATCATAATCTTTGGCCATTTTTGTCCCAGGGGGTTTATAACCTTCCATCAGAACAACATCTTTCCACCAGTCTGGATCAACATTGTATGCAGGAGTATATTGCTCGGCTGGCAACCAAATAAGGGGAAACCGAAACCTCAGCCCCATCCACCTGACCCCACAAATCTGAATGCATGCTACAAAATGTGACATTCTCTCTAGTGCCCATGCAAAGTTAGGTGCTCCAAATGGTTCTCGACCGCTGACGGCTGAAGATGAAAACATCCACCTCATGTGACAACTGTCCAGCGCTTCCTTATGGAACATTGTGATTTGTCTGACACAGAGGTCAGCACATGATTTTTGGTTTGTCAACATGTGTTCTCTATGCCCCTCAATCTGTATAAATGTAAAAGTTTGTTATAAATATTTGCTGACTAGCTCCTTTCTCATCATTAGTGACCTGGTGACTTGGTTTTCTTCAAACGTGTCATAGGCTTTTCTCCATTTGATTTGATTGATGGTGTAGGAGGAAAAATATCTTAAATGAATGTCCCCCACGAATGGAACAGGGTTAAAATCCTGATCGTGCCTCAAGAAGTAACCATGCATGTAGAGCTTGCACATTAAGTGTTGTCCTATGATATCATGAATTTTCAAGATGTTCGGGTCCTATAATAATAGGGTTCATAAATTTTGAATTGACTTTGATAGTCTTGTAAATATGTACATACCTTGCTTTATGCAAGTTGTTTTCCCATATTTAAAAAATAATAATAAAAAGCCAAAAAGAGGATAAAATGTCCTAAAAAAAATCAAAGGACTTTGAAAAATATAAACCCCAAAAGAAAATAAATAAGACCTGAAAGTGAGCAAGTTCAAATGCCATTACTTTTACTTTTACTACAAGAATAATGATTATGTGCAGACTGTCAATAAATGCCATAATCCATGATCAGTTAAATAGTTTAATCTTAACTTTTCATGTTTTCAATTTCATGTTCTAGATAGAGAATAAAGATTTGTCAAACAGTTTAAACTTGACAAATCAGTAGATAGTTAGAGAATAATGAGGAGCTCAATAGTTTAATCTGAGCCCTCGGATGAAATAAGGTAGACTTAGATAGTTTTATGTTTTGAAAGAAAAATTTTTGAGGTTTCAAGTCTAAATGCACCTACAAAATGAAGAAAAAATGTTAGAAATAAAGTTGGATAGGTAGAAAGCAGTGGAGCAATCATGTAAATAAGACATCATCAGGAAAAATCACTAATTTCCCCTCCCCTATAGGTATTCAGTATTCTAAACTTTCAGTCAAAGAGGCTCAGAGCATTTCTTTGACTTTAGTTGGAACCGGACCCAAGGCTCGATGACTGATAAGTTAAAAATATTGAATTCTTACTTTAAACCCCCATTCATCAACATTTTCATTCATACATCAAAACCCATTTTTCCTAAGTAAAGACACATTCATACTTAGTAAAATTGTAACCCTAAAATAATTAACTTCATTCCTTTCAAAATCATTTATAAAAACCCTCAAAATTACATTTATCCTAAGTATTAGTGAAGTAATATAAAAGATAAGCTATGCTTTATTTTTTCACTTTACTTAGAGATAACGTGTGTTTTATTTTCATTTTCACTACCCTTTTCATATTAACTTTTAACCTATTTTATTAAATCCCTAAAAATACCCTCCCATAGTTATTAATTCCATTATATTTAAATAAACCCCAAAAAACCCACTATTTTAAAGTTTAGACCATAGTTAAATATCCCCATGTGCACAAATAAACCCCACTTTACAAACCCCTTGGTCAAAACTTATCGTTATTGAAATAATTCCGCCCCTATAGCTTGAAAACTATTAAAAGGTTAAAACTATATAATATATAATAACCGTGCCTGCATATAAAATTTTAAACATTTTACAAGTGTTTTAAAATAAAACATTACCCCGCCGCCATGTTATAAAAACGCCTAAGGTTTAAACTTTATTAAAACATAGTTTTATAAAGCCTAAAAACCATTCTCGCCGCATAACACGCCCCAGTCCCACTACTTTTTTTCCGATGCAGCTTCTGAACTAATTTGGACCGTTCGCTCATGAACTCTAGATCTGACGATGAATATCTCATATCGTGCATAATAGATGCACGTTCATCCCCATGCCAAAGTTGCGCGAAATAAGTGGTTTCACTATAACCTCTCTCCTCCACATGCCCTTCAAACATTGGATCATGTGGGTTAAGCTCAAAACTGTTTACCACCAAATCACCACGCGATACCACTGATTTTAGATCCATTGAAATCCTAAAACCGCTCCTCCAGCCTAATGCGACCTGCATTCAATGCCAAATTAATACGACCAAGACAAATAATAAACCTTTGGAAATACATTCATTTCATATCATTCTTGAGCTTTTAACCTCTGTAAAGCTTTCCCAACTGTAAAACACTCTTATCAAGCCTTTTTCAGCCATTTTTACGCCCGAAGCCTGCATAATTTTCCCAGTAAACCTTTGAAGACTACTGAGGAGTTGTGCATTGCTCCAAAAAATTCACAGAAGTTTCCAACTTGTTCAAAAGAACTCAAAATCATTTTGAAACCCGATACCTACATTACAACAGGTATTTTTCTAGAATTTGAACCTACAATCAAGTTGAAAAACCTTTTTAAAGAAAGCAAACACATTTAAAGTTAAAGAAATTGATTAAATAAACTTCCCAAAAGTCCCAAAAACATGCCAAACTCTGGCAATTTATTTCGAGAAACCCTGTTTCTCTACTACGCCCTATTTCTGAAGAAATTGGTGAGTTTTCATAGTTTATTAGTCTATTTCAAGCCCTGAAATAAGCCAGAAAACCTCTGCAGGTACCCTAAACTCTCTATGATCCTTTTTAAAAAGAGTTTTCAGCCCTATTTCCATTAAAAATACTCAGGAAACCCCTGTTTTCTGTTTTAAACCAACTCTAAAGTCTCTAAGCCTCTTTGACAGGCCTAATTGAACAGAAAACCCAAAGAAAAGCCTATACTTTGCCAAATTTGCCCAATAAATCCTCTGCTATAGCAAAATTACTTCTGCAAATTATCTAAACTTGTAGAAGTAGATCAAAATGCCTATAAAACAGAGTGCAAGAAAGCCTAAAGGTTCTAAAGCACCTAAACCTACCCCTGCCATGACTTCAAGTACTGTTATTGTTGTCAATCCATTGCAACCACCAATTGTTGATATTGAACACATTCCCCTAGCTGATACTGATTATAAAATAGCTGATCCCATTGTTGAATTCAACCTGTTAGATAACTAGTGCTATGAGAAGTATTTAGATTACCAAGAAGAAGTCCATATTTGGGAATCCAATTTTCCCAAATATGTGATCCCATTAACTCACCCATGTCAGGAGATCATTAGATTGTGTTAGCAGTACTATATTCCAGAGTAAAGAGCTATTGTAAATGCCAGTAAAGAAGTCCTTTTTACCATCACTACAGAATCAATTAACCAAATGTTGCAACTTCAACCTGACCCCCAATCAGTCCCTTTGTCTATAGAGGCCCTCACCAAGCTATATATTGGCCTATATTTTCCTAAAAGGTTCATGATTTTTTAGACTTTTATGCCTCTGCGTGTAGAAATTCCCAAGTTAAATCCTGCATATTCTACTACTAAATTCCCTAAAGGATCAAGACATGTAATTTCCATGCTTTCTTTCATACTTGGATATTTCATTGATGAAAACACTGATGAGTCCATCTTGGGATTCTTTTCCACCTTTTCTCCAGGTCAACCACCCTTAGTAATCTTTGATTATGCTGGTTTCATCGCTGATAATATTCATTATCAATTGAAAAATTTGCAAATAGAGGGAGTGTTCAGATATACCTCCTACCTTTTCCATATGTTTTTATACTTCCAATCAGATAATTTTCCAATCACTCTTCAAAAACTTGACATAGAGGCAAATCCTCTATCTGTCATTTTGTGGATATTATTGCTCAAAAAATAATGTACAGATTTTAATTATTCAGAGGTTTCAGAGTTATTTTTACATCCAGTGATTACCATGTTGACCAAGACAGAGCAACCTAGAATAAATGAGGAAATGAAAAAGATATCGCAGTTATCAGAGCAGAGTAAGGTTGGTGACAAGTATTTATATGAGAAATGTACTGAAATCAAATTCTTTGGGTCAAACTTATTACCTTACAAGTTACCCAAACATCCTTCAATGAGGATCTTTGCCTTAGAGTATATCAGGCAGATCCTAAACTTTGATTCCATCAATTTCATGGAAGCTAAAAAGAAAACCCAATTCAAACTTAAGAGTCAAATTGGGCCATTCGTATGCAATCACAGGGATGTAGAAAAAGAGGCAGCAAATCATTTATTGGAATATAAATTTGAAAAAATTTCCCCTTGGAACTATGATCCACAAGGGATCTTGAGCAAGCTAAGGGTCAAATGAAAATTAACACCTTTTATTCATGAAGCTAAACTAGAAATAGAAAATTTTTCCAATCAGCTTGAATGGACTGAAAACACCTTAATAGATGCAGTGAACAAAGGTAATACTAGTCATACCTTAGAGACTGCAAATCAGCCAGAGAAGTCCACCAAAAGAATAAGGGAAGAAGGAGCATATGTGGCAGAGACTACAACAGAAACAAAGTTCAAGATCATTTATAACAAAAGGCCTAAATTATATGCAGTAGGCAAAGGAAAAGTGCCAATAGATGTGGAAGAAACAAAGCCTTTAAATACCAACACAGAGTTTCCAGAGACAAATGTAGCTACTGTAATTATCAATGAGATAAATCAGAATAATGAAGACACACAGTTAATGGAAAGACAACAAAACATGGAAGCTTCTTCCTCACAGGTAGCTAAGGAAAAGGATTTGGATATTAAAGAGAAATATAAGTAGATCAAGTTGAAGAATGAGGAAATCAAAACTGAAATTTACTCTCAGTTCTTGAAACAAAAGCCAGGTAATCAAAACAGATTCCTATCAGTATTTGATTACTCAAGTAAAAAATTGATTATGTCAGTATTATAGCCCACAGTATCAGTTCCAAAGACAGTTTCTGACTATAAGAAAGTTGATCTAGAAGTAGCTACAGATAGTATTCATGAATTAGATCAAATAGAGTTTCACAGGCAAAAGCTCAGAGATGTTATATTCCATAGTTACAACAAAAGCTATGAGTGCTCAAAAGCTACAAAATACCATCTTCAATATGCAAGATCAAATGAAGATGGACAAAGCTTCATTATATGCCAAGGATCTAAGGATAAAAGCCTTAGAAGAATTAGTGTTGTGAGTAGGATATGACCCTACAAATATCAAAGCAGCAGAAGCATTGGTGAAAAAGAAAAATGAGGATATAGCAGCCTTGAGGAAACAGCTCAAACTTCCTCAAAGTGAGCATCCTCAGACAAAAGAATTCATACAGGAACAAAATGAAAAAGATGAAATGATGAGTTTAATTCTTCAGGTTACAGCCCAGGTTAAAGAAATGGAAATATAGATGGACAAACTTGTCCAAGAAAAGGAGACAGTGAAAGAACCAGTGATTCCTACAGCCATTCCAGTTATCACTGCAGCAGTGCCTTCAACTTTAGGAGAAAAGTTGGCACCCAAAGAACCACTGGCTACTGCAGTGCCAGTGACTTCTTCCACAACATCAGCCACTGAATCTTCTACATCAGCAGTACAGCCTACTGATGAGGCTAGCAAGATAGTGAAAGCAATGGAAGAGCTGTCTTTAAAGACAAATGAGATTAATAGGTTGACAAAAATGGTTGAAAATCTTGAAAATTCAAATAAATCAGCTCAGGTAAATGATAAGATACATGAACAAAATTCCAACAGATTGAGTGAAGAGTTAAAAAAGTTGCAAAAAGAATTAACTTTGAAGGATCATATATCATACATCAAAAATCACCTTTGGAATAATATCATTGAAGCCATCCATGATGTATGGCCTTCAATTTAGGTAATTTTTGAGAAAAGAGAATTATTATTAGCAGCCCAAGCAAAAATCCAAAAAACTCAAACTGATTTGGCTAACAAACCAGAGCAGGCTGTAAGGCTAATCAATTTCCTTAACAGCAAAAATAGACAAGAGTTGGAAGAACTCAAAATAACAGACAAAACTGCAACTATCCTAGAAATTAGGAAAGTCACAATAAAGAGAAATTTTATGAGGCAACTTGAAGAAAAGTGTGAAGGCATGAATACTACCATAACCAAGTTCATGGTTAAATTCAAAAATTTGAGGCAAAAGGGACTTCCTGATATCATGGTTATTAATGATAAATTGATGCCTCAAAATGACTATGATAAGAAGATAAGAGAATTTTCCAAGGAACAGGTAAATAAACCAACAGGTCAAGGCATCCCCACAGGAAAAGTGTTACTGAAGAGTTTTGAAGATTTATTTTACTTACAGTATGAGATCAAACATTTTTTTGTCATCAAGCCAACCTTTGCTAGATATACAGAAGCTGATGAGAATTTTAGGAAATTAAAGAATATTCAAATTCCTAAAAATGAGGATTGGCAGTCACTTACTGATTTTTTATGAAGGATAAAAGACTAGCAGGTGAAAAGAAGAAAGAAAGTTGTTTTCTAAATTACAGTCAAAACAGATTTTATTTACAACAATAAACAGTTTTTTACTAAGGATTAAAGAGTTTCAGTTAAAGAGTATCAATGAATAAAGAGTATCCAAGAAAGAGTATTAGATAAGGCAGATCAGATTCAAAAAATATCTAAAAGGCAGCAAGGAGGACACCAAGGCAGCCAGCTGCTTTATCCTCAAAACTATTTCTATTTCTTATGGATAAAATAAGACAACTTGCTAATTTGTTAAGCAGCTGTCTCTATTTTTATTGTAAAGATATTTTATTTTCCTAAGATAATTCCTAGAAGTTTTCTAGGATATTTTGTAAAAAAAATTGTATAAATACTTCATCTTTAGAATTATTTTGTGTGGAATAAAATTTTTGGGATTGTTATAGTCATTTCTTCTTGGACTTTAAGGCTTTTGTGAGTCAAAACTTCGAGTAGCAGGCTGGATCAAAGAAAATTGGCATCATACTTCAAGATTCCTGTGATGAGCTATTTGGAGTGAAGTATTTTCTTCACTTGTCATTGTTTCCTTTCTTTGTTACATGCATCCATTTATGTTTATGCTAAATCTAAATGTGTAACTAGGAGTATTACTACAAGATTTGTTAAAAGCACCTTGTTTTTAACTAGTTATCTTTTATATGTTTTCCTCTGATTTCCAGTGTAGGGAACCCTTAATTTCTCCCTCTGTCATTTGACCTCTTCCTACTACTTCCTTTTTTGGATTTAAGGATTCTTAAGTGCCCTTTATCACGATCATACCACCTCACAAAACAACTTTCCAAGATCTCCAAGGGTTATCTATCTTTCCCTGAAGACATTTGACCTTTTTTTCCCTTGATCCTAGTCCTGTTTGCTTGATTTTGAATCCATAGCCCAATGGACAAATATATTTCCCACTATCCATCCTTTCAAGTGATTTTTTCCACCAAATCTATCAAAACAAAACCAAAGTTGCACTTTCATAACTAGCCTAATATTCACAAATTAAAACAAAGTTAAAATTTAAAGAGAGAGCCCTCTCTAAACCCTAGGAAGGCTAGATCCTAGATGTTGAAGTAGGTTTGTGGTTACCTCTAGAATTCTTTGACTAAAAACTAAAATCACACAACTTGAGAATTACTAGATTGATAACACAAGGTACGAAGAAACTAAATGGGATCCTAAATCTCATGCCAAATTTCCTTATATATATTCTCAAGACAAAAGAAAATAAATTGTTCATGAAGGAATAAGGTATAGCTATGTGCAGGAGGTCTGCAGGCCATTACCTTCTGTACCAGGGAGAACATATTCTCCTTATTTGATTGCAACAGTTGCACTTGTTCTTCCAATTCTTCTATTTTGGCCTTCTGTTTAGCTTGCCTCATCTGCACCTTATCTAACTGGTTTATGTATCCTGTAATGATCCCGGCAACCTGTTCTCGCACTCGTTGTCTCTTTCTTATGTCCATTCGTAGCAGACTACCACCCCTGGATTTCAGTGGCCAAGAAAAAATCCTAGCCTTCAAACAACTTTTCAATAGGACCAACCTGTGTAGCTGCGGAAGAGACCTCAATTTTTGGCTTTACTGCCTTCCACTTGTAGACTTTTACCTTCTTTTTCAACCAGGAAATTTTCCTCTTCAACTCCCGAACCTCCTTCTTCAATATCATAATTTCATTGAACTACAATTGATACCTTTTCTTGACAGGTAATATTCTTTTCTCACATTGTTCAATCCATTCCTGTTTGAAAATAAATTCATTTTCTGGGCCTATAATAGGCTCAGGAGGCAATGGAATGTTGTCGGTATTATCAACTGGTTCTTCTGTTAGGTCTTTCTAGCTAGGCTCCCTATCTTTAGGTACATCCTCCTCTATATTTACTTCAGGGAATCCTGTCGTTTCGTCAACATTTCCATCGACCATCCTGTGTTCTAGTATTTCCATTGGAATTTCGTCTCCCTTGCGAGCCTCTAGACACTCCAACAGAGATTCAGCAATTACTAGGCCGATATTGGCCATGTCCTTTCCTAGGTTGACTGTATAAATTATATAACTAATGCGTTATACATCCGAGATTCTCCTGATCACACACTATTTTAACTTCATACATAATATAGAATCTCTTCTACTATTGATCATTACTTGCGGAAATAAAATCAATTGCATGCACACATTAAAACCATAAAAATTCACACATATGAACACAGTAATTTATGGGAAAGCTTAAAGCTAGAAACCCCCAAATATATTTATAATATATGTCATAGAGATCATGTAACAATCATCACACAAATCTTCTCACAAGCTCTCAGTATAATCTCCAATTTCTACACACTAATCAGGTCCGATCTAGCAAATCCCATGCACCGATCTCTGCCACCTGCTAGCCTGCCTCTACTACGAAATCACTGCTGAAGAATGGCTTTGAATGAACTCGAATTGTTCTAGCCTTGCTCATGCAATCCTCATTGGCATCTCCAACCACTGTGTGTTGCAATTCATGCAACACTATAGTCACAATTGATAGTCAACCTGCTCTTTCACCTACCTCTTCACTGGTCTCCACTGAAACTGTCCATGCACTGTAGTTAACTGATGTATTCTTTAGTTGATTAATGAGTTAATAATTAGTGAATTAATTAATAATTAATTCACACCACTCTCACTAGTGTATCAATCAGTTAGACTAGATACAACTAGCTCAACTGTGTCTAACTGAGTTAAACTGAACACAACTCCATTAACTACTTCTACTAACACCACCAAACTCTGTCACATGAGTTCTAACTAAAGTCTCCATGAAATAGCTCCACTTAACCCTTAGGAATAGCATAATTCCTTGTAACAAATCTTGTGCCACATACGTATAGCGAAGTGCTCCAAGAGAATAAGATAATGTTTAGAGTCCAAATATTATTAAGAGCTAATAATATTCGACATATCTATTTTTAGACTGGAAATCTAAAAATAGATCCACCCAATATTTCTAAAAATAGAAGTCCATCTATTTTTCCAACTAGACCAACCATCCACAAATAGCATCCTGCAACTCATAGAATATGATCGACATGTCTAAAAATAGACTTGCGCCAAAAATAGCCTACGGGCCCACTTACTGAAGGCGACTCTTTTCAATAAGCTCATCATCTTGTTGCAATCTCAACACTCCATCTCAACAAGATAGGGATTATCTGCCACCCCGATCCTGCCCCTGTGGTATTCAAACTTGCTCCTGGTGAGCACCTTCGTCAAGATATCAGCATCTTGATCCTCCGTAGGAATGTAAGAAAGTAACATGATCTTCCGCTGCACACAATCTCTGATATGATACTACCGGTCCGTGAAGTCATGCAGCCTCAACTCATCCTCCTGTCTGTACCAAGATCCATATCCCATTGTGCCTCTGAGATATCTCAATACATGCTTCCCCGCCTTCCAAAAGAGCTTGGTAGGCTTAGCCATAGCTTGTGAAAGCTGGTTAATAGCGTAGCATATGCCAGGTTGTGTATTGACTAGATACATAAGCGACCCCACCAACTGTCAGTAAACAGTGGCATCGACTACCTCTGCCAATGTAGCATCCTCTTTCCTCCATCCACCGAGAAGAGGAGTGTTGATAGGCTTATAGTCTTGCATGTTGAACTTTTCCAGTATCTCCCGAGCATACTTGCCTTGAGACACAAATAATCCATCACTGCGCTGCCAAATTTCCAATCCCAGGAAATAATGAAGGAGGCCCAAGTCCTTCATCTCAAACTCCTTTGCAAGATCAGCCTTGCATGAGTGTATCAACAGTTCATCACCTGTCAGAATCAAATCATCTACATAAAGTAAAATGATCAGCAACTTACCCTCCACCACAATTTGGTATAGGTTCAGATCTGCCTCACTCTTGGAGAATCCAAGTCCAGTGAAATAACTTTCTATTAGTGTGTACCAAGCACGAGATGCTTGTTTCAACCCATACAGCGCTCTTTTGAGCCTGCACACATGCGACTCGCTGCTGAAGATATCGAAACCTTCGGGCTGCTCTATGTAAACCTCCTCCTCAATGACTCTATTGAAGAACGCAGTCTTCACATCCATCTGATGAATGTGCCACCCCATCTGCGCTGAGAGAGCAAGAATCTTCCGTATGGAAGAATACCTTGTGACAGGTGCAAAGGTTTCCTCATAGTCGATCCCCTCAATCTGTGAGAAGCCTCGGGCAACAAATATTGCCTTGTACTTCTCCACACTCACGTCAACTGCTTGCTTCACTTTGTAGATCCATCTCAAACCTACCATTGATTTCCCTTCCGGCCTTGGGACAATCTCCCATGCACTTTTTCTGCCAATCAAATCATACTCTTCTACCATGGCATTTACCCATGCAGAGTCCTCCACGGCTTCCTCGAAAGAGGATGGCTCTGTCATGATACACTTGCTCATCAGAGCCATGTATCCAGTATATCGGTCAGGTGACTGTCTCTGTCTGCGCTATGATGTAGGTGCTCCTACAATCTTCTCTGCATCAAGATTCAGTCGCTCAGCTTCTGTAGTGCACTTCCGCCCTCTGATGGTTGGCGCTGCATGAGTGGTTTCTTCCACTCCATGAACCTCCTCTTGTGGTTGATCCACATACTGAGGCTCATCCTTAGGAACTAATAGCTCCTCATGCATGCAAGTGTGGCTCCCTCTCAAGCGAACACTTCATGGCTTTCTCTCATGGGTGATATCCTTGCTGTGATCTTCGACTCTCTGGAAAATAAACACGATAGTTGTGGGGTGTATCAGTGTACCCCACAAATATCCCAACCTCTGCAGTCGGCTCCAGCTTCTTCCTGGCATCCTTCGTCACATGAATGTAAACAGGTGAGCCAAAAATCTTCAGATGAGAAATATCAGGCTTCTTACCAGAAAACGCCTCCTCGAGTGTACTCATGCCATGTATCCTATGAGGACAACGGTTTTGCACATAAACCACAGTATTGCATGCCTCAGCCCATAGGTGTATGGGAAGGCCCTGATCATGCAACATCACCCGTGCATCACCCACGATCGTTCTGTTCTTTCGCTTAGCGACCCCATTCTGTTGTGGGTTATGAGGCGCTATGAGCTCTCTTTGAATTCCTTATGCGCTACAAAAGTCCTTGAATTCGCCAGAGATGAATTCACCACCATTGTCACTCCTAAGAGCCTTCACCTGCTTCCCAGATTCTTTCTCAACCAGTGCCTTGAACTCATAGAACTTTGAGTATGTGTCGCTCTTCTTCTACATGAAGAAGATCCAGCACTTATGAGAAAAATCATCAACATATATCACATAATATATGTGCTTTGTTGTTGAAGCTACTGAGAAAGGTCCACACACGTCTATGTGAATTCTCTCAAGGATCGTCATGGCGCGACTATCCTTCTCATGAAAGGTGGCTTTCACAAATTTTCCCAAAGTACATCCCTTTCACTGATCTGACTGTGCAAGGGTACCTTTGGGAAGCCCGGTAGAAATCTGCTGCAAAATTTTCAAAGCACCATGGTGAAGATGTCCCAATCTCCTGTGCCATAGCTCGCCCTCATCTCGGCTCACCACACCTTCTACCTTGCCTGCCATTGTTGCACAACCATCTACCTGCAACTGATAAAGGTTCTTAACTCGAACCCCTATCCTCCGGGTTTCACCATTTGCCTTACTGCGCAGGAAAGCCTTTCCCTCGCTAAAGACAACATCATATCCCTTGTCTTTCAACATTGCCACAAAAATAAGATTCTTCTTTAATCCTGGAACATGCATGACTTCCTTCAATACGAAGGGTTTACCAGACTCCCTCTCAAAGGAAATGGTCCCGATACCGGTCGCACTGTATCTACCATCATCGCCCATCTCGATGTGCACTCCAAGATCTTTCTCATCTAGATCTAAAAACAAATATTTGTCTCCGGTCATGTGGAAAGACGCACCACTGTCAAGAAACCACATTGATCCCATCACACTTGAGACCAAGCATGCGATCAGTGAAAAATCTAGCTCAAACTACGAGGCTAAGGCCTCTCCAGCTGCAGATCCAGCAGCCTGCTTATTTTTCTTCTTCTGTGGACAATTAGTGGCATAATGTCCGTGTTGGTGACAGTGAAAGCACTTCACCTTGGACATGTCCTGCTTCTTGCCTTTCGCACCGGATTGAGAAGCATTTTTCTTTCCCTTCCCCTTCCTTGCTTTGGCATCCAAAGCACAAATTTCTTCATCTACATTCTTCGATGAAGATCCGTCCTTGGTACTCCACCTTATCTCCTCCTGCACAAGATTCGACCAAAGTCACTCCCATCCTAGCAATTTCTCCCGACCATTGACAGAGTCCCGATAGGAATGCCAACTCTTTGGAAGCCCAAGGAGAGCCAAGCTCACCAAGTCCTTGTCATCTACAGTAACCCCCACACTTCCCATCTCATCCTTGCACTGCAAAAACTTCGTGAGGTACTTGGGTATACTGTCGCCTTTCTCCATTTTTATATTCCTGAGTTTATCCTTGAGCTCCAACTTCCTCTAGTCGCTCTTGCTTTGGAAAAATTCTGTCAATGCTTTCCACATCAATAATGGAGAAGCTTTACCATGAAGGCTAGACACTATGTGATCCTTCACACCTTCCAACAGAATCCTTCAACATTTTGTTGTCTTCTTTTGCCATGCATCAAGTGCGGCAGCATCGCTAGAAGCAGGTTTTGGAATTTTTGCATCTATGAACTCCTTCAACCCATTGTCCTCCAGCACCGCCTCCATCCTATCCTTCCATGCAATATAATTCGAGCTGTCTTTGCAGCATACTTCCACCCACCGCAATCCATTGAAAGACATCTCAACTTTGACACCAAGAAAACACTACTGCAAATTCGAATTCCACCAGCACAAAACTCAACCGCTTCAATGTTTTGCAATTGCTCCAATGATCAATATTGCTCTGATACCATGTAAAAATTATATAACTAATGCATTATACATCTGAGATTCTCCTAATCACACACTATTTTAACTTCATGCATAATACAGAATCTCTTCTACTATTGATCATTACTTGCGGAAATAAAATCAATTGCATGCACACATTAAAACCATAAAAATTCACACATATGAACACAGTAATTTATGGGAAAGATTAAAGCTGAAAACCCCCAAATATCTGTATAATATATGTCATATATATCATGTAACAAACATCATACAAAGCTTCTCACAAGCTCTCAGTACAATCTCCAATTGCTACACACTAATCAGGTCCGATCTGGCAAATCCCATGCACCGATCTCTGCCACCTGTTAGCTTGCCTCTACTGCGCAATCACTGCTGAAGAATGGCTCTGAATGAACTCAAATTGGTCCAACCTTTCTCACTAAATCCTCATTGGCATCTCCAACCACTGTGTGTTGCAATTCATGCAACACTATAGTCACAACTAATATTCAACCTGCTCTTTCACCTACCTCTTCACTAGTCTCCACTGAAACTGTCCATGCACTGTAGTTAACTGATGTAATCTTTAGTTGATTAATGAGCTAATAATTAGTGAATTAATTAATAATTAATTCACACCACTCTCACTAGTGTATCAATCAGTTAGACTAGATACAACTAGCTCAACTATTTATAACTAAGTTAAACTGAACACAACTCCACCAACTACCTCAATAACTCCACCAAACTCTGTCACATGAGTTCTAACTAAAATCTCCATGAAATAGCTCCACTTAACCCTTAGGAATAGCGTAATTCCTTCTGTCAGCTCCTGTGCCACATCTGTGCACTTAACTGAAGTGCTCCAAGAGAATAAGATAATGTTTAGAGTCCAAATATTATTAAGAGCTAATAATAATCAACATAACTATTTTTAGACTGGAAATCTAAAAATAGATTCCGCCCAAAATGTCTAAAAATAGAAGTCCATATATTTTTCCAACTTGACCAACCATCCAAAAATAGCATCATGCAACTCATAGAATATGATCGACATGTCTAAAAATAGAGTTGCACCAAATATAGCCTGCGGGCCCACTTAGTGAAGGCGACTCTTTTCACTAAGCTCATCATCTTGTTGCAATATCAACATTGACAAACTTAAGCACTGGTGGAACAGCTATTTCCTCCATTAATCGTTGGGACAAGCAGAATCCCCTCGCCCCTCTAAGCATCATAGATTGGAACGGAGAACGGGGAATAGCTTCATCATCCTCATTTCCAACCTGGGTCGGAGTTTCATCCACTACTACTTCAGTCAGGGTCGATGCTAGTCCTTGTGGAACAACATCGATTCTGAGGTTTCTTTCCCTTCTGTCCTCCTGCCCTTCTTGAATTATTTCCTCCTCTTCGGTTGATACTGGTTCTTGTGGGACAGTACCGACTTCGCAGGTTATTTCTCCTCTATCTTCCTATTTTTCATGGATTGTTTCCTCTTCTGTATTCGGCACTAGTTCTTATGGAGCAGTGCTAACTTCGCAGGTTGAATCTTCCCTGTCTCCCTGTTATGGCTGAATCGAGGGTGGTTGTTGTGTAATACCCCCACTTAATTTGACATTTATTTTTGCTTGGGCAGATGATGTTGTTTCTTACGAAACGACATCACTTGCCATCCATTTGTCTGATGTTCCACAATCCTATTCTTCATTAACGAAAGTTGATGACTGTATGACAGTCTCAAATTCATGCACCATATCCATAAATTATTCGTCTCCAGGTTCTTCAAGCGAGGTTGGTTCTTGTGTAACAGCCTCGAATGTGTCACCAATTGTCTCCTCCATTCCCATTTCTTCTGGTTCTTCCTGACCAACCTCCATCTCCATTTCTTCTCAGTATATTTCCATGTCCTCTAAATGTTCTTCCTTTGCTAAACTAGCCAGAGAGGTTGGTTCTTCTTCTCTGGCATAAATAACAATTTCTATCTCTTCCTCTGATGATTTTCAAATTTCTCCCCAAGAGACTCGAAATTTGAATATTGCATGCATGACCATTAAACGCACCAATCCATGATTGGAAAGCACTGTCGGCATCTAGCGTGAACGCCAAGCAGACTGTGCCATATGCTGCAATTGTTTGAATAAAAAGAAAGGTATGTTTAAGGAATGCACCTAAGCCTATGGAAATCGAAGGTGAGTCAAAATTTTTAAAGAGATATTTGAATAGAGTTGTGGCTCGTCCTTCGCAAGTGATGTACTTCATTACAAATCCTGCTACTTCGTTCCATGGATATGGTACAAACTTACGCTCATATCCTCTCCCATATGGAATGACGCTTTCTCCTGCCTGTAAGAACAGTTCGGGAAACTCCGGGAGAGGAACTCTCCAAGCAAACCATTGTTGCCCTTACTGTCTTAGCCTGCTCACTTCTGCAATTATTTCTTCTGTGACAGGAATTTCCAATCCTCTCACCCGCGAGCAATTCTCGTTCAAATTAAGTGCAAACTCCATTGTAACTCCTTTATCAAACCCCTGCAATCTATCAAAGTAGATATCCCATCCTGCGTCGACAAAAACTTGCCATACCTCTGGTTCACTGTGAGCCGAGACAGTATTTTCAAGTTCAGGTTGTGGAGACTGTAACAGCATTCCGGAACAGAAAATCGTTGGATGGAGTGGTGGGTACCAAAATTGGCAACACAGCATGGTGAAAAATGAGGGGTAGTAACGGTAAATACGGATGGTAATTCTCAAGAAATGAGGAAAATCATGAGAAAGTATGGTAAGTGTGATGAATAGAATGGTAATTATTTCATATGAGGTGGAAGGGACATGTTGGGGATCCTAATACGTATTTAATGATTATACAGAGTATGATAAGAGTCATAGGGTGTACCACACACGGAATTGTAATAATGACTTCTAAAATCATCATTACGTCGTCATTAAATTATGATGGCACACCCCCAACTTAAAAGTTGTCGTCCGCAGCATTAACATCTTCACATGGAATATTTAATTAAATCTGTAAAATTCAAGTGGAGACGTACCTGGCGGCCTATCTAGATGAAATGATGGTTAGTATAATGACGGCACAGTAATGATGCAGATGGAGTAACAGCAGTACAAGTAGTAGCATCCGAAGTAACAGCAGTCTGAGTAACAACATCCGGAGTAACAGCAATGCGAGTAACAACATCCGGAGTAATAGCATCATAAGTAAGAGCAGTGCGAGTGGCATCATCCGGATTAATAGTAGTGCAAGTAACAGCATCCAGAGTAACAGCATCAGGAGTAACAGTAGTGTGAGTAGCAGCATCCGGAGTAACAGTAGTGTGAGTAGCAGCATCCGGAGTAACAGTAGTGCGAGTAACAACATCAGGAGTAGAAGCAACCGAGTAACAGCAACATGAGTAGCAGTAATCGAGTAACAGCAACATGAGTAGCAACAACCGAGTAACAGCAATGTGAGTAGCAACAACCAAGTAACAGCATCATGAGTAGCAGCAACCAAGTAACAGCAACATGAGTAGAAGCAACCGAGTAACAGCATCTTGAGTAGCAGCAACCGAATAACATCATCATGAGTAGCAGCAACCGAGTAACAGCATCATGAGTAGCCGCTTCCAAGGAGTAACAGCATCGATACTTAGAAAAAAAATTAACTTTAAAACATTACTCCTTAGTAGTAACTCCTGCAAAAAGACAAAAAAATATATAGTAACAGTATTTATTCATTTTTTTTTTAGAGCAAGGATGCAGAGGAAGAGTTCTCTGCATTGGTAAACCTTCAAACCAAATTTCTCAGGGAGATGTTTGATGAAAGCATCCTTGGCAGTTGGGCGATGGTATAATCTCAGGAAATGTCCATTTTCTATGAATGAAGCACGTGTATCATCAATTGTGACTAGCCTCACTGTTCCATTATCAAATACAACGTCCACCTCGTAAGGTGCCATCCAATGAGTGCAAAGCTTTCCCTTAAAATCATTAAAACGGGAATCATAAAGTAATGCCCAGTCTCCCCTATGAAACACCTTATTTTTTATAAACTTATCATGCCATTTCATTCTATGTTGCTGAATAGCAGTAGTCCTCTGGACAACCATTGAACGGATTTCATCTAGTTCATTGAGCTAGGCCAGTCAGTGTTTCTGGGCATCTGACAGATCCAAACCAGCTTCAAGAGTTGTTCTGAGCGTACTAATTTCAAATTCTATTGGAAACAATGGGGATTTCCCATAAACCAACTCAAATGGTGAAAACCCAGTTTTGTTCCGCCATGTTGTTCTGTACGCCCAAAGAGCTTCAGGCAGCTTCTGAGCCCAATCCCGACGATGGTATGCCACTATTTTTGTCAAGATATTTTCCAATGTCTTGTTTGTGTTTTCCACTTGTCCATTCTCCTAGGGATGGTATGGAGATGTCACCCAATGCTAAACCCCATATTTCTACATAAACTTTGCTATCATATGTGATGTAAATTGTGCTCCTCCATCTGAAGCAATCTCTCTTGGAGTACCGTAACGAGCAAAAATTTCTTCAAATAGAAAATCTAAAACCACCTGCTATGTTGCTTTCGCAACAGCTTTGGCTTCTACCCACTTAGTCACATAATCTATACAGACAAAAATGTGAACCTTTTTCTGGGAGGGTGGGTTGAAGGGTCCAACGAAGTCGATAGCCCATTTCTCAAAAGGTTCGAGGACTACCTATGCCTGCAAAGGCATTTCATCAGCTTGACCGAGCTAACCCATATGCTGGCAACTATCACACCTCCTGACATAATTTTGTGCATCCTGAAAGATAGAAGGCGAGTAATATCCCATTTGTAGCACCTTATAGCCCATTCTTTTGTCTGCAAAATTCCCTCCACAAGGGCCATCATGGGCAGCCTTCAATACTTCATAAATATCATCCTCAGATACACAACGTCTAATCTGCTTATCGACTCCTGTATGAAGGAGGTACCCTGCCATCCAAGAGTATCGGGCACTATGATGAATAATTTTTAGTTGTTCCTTGTATGACAAATGATGAGGCTCCCTGTAGCAAGATAGTTAGCAATATCTGCATACCACGGAGGTTTAGTAGAGACTGCAAAAAGATGTTCATCTCGAAAATTCTCTTCTATAGGTGTGAATTCATCGTCGTTATCCATTCTAGACAGAAAAACAACAACTACATTATCTTTTCCTGGTTTTTCTACTATTGTGATATCAGATTCTTGAAGCAATAACAGCCATCTTGTAATACGGCCAGGAGTGATAGGTTTATTCATCAAATACCTTATTGTTGCATGGTCAGTATGTAAAAAAGTAGGATACCCGGTGATGTAGTGTCGAAACTTGTTGATAACATAAATGACAGCCATGAATTCTTTCTCCATTTCCGTGTAATTTAGTTCAACAGGAATTAAATTCTTACTGACATAATAAATTGCATACGGTGTTTTGTATACCTGTTGTCCTAAAATAGCTCCTACTATTGTCTGAGAAGCATCAGCATGTATGTGAAATTCTAATGCCCAATCAGGTCCTTGGAGGATTAGATCCTTGCACATCAGTTCCTTAATTTTCGTGAAAGTTACTTCACAGTTTTCAATCCACAAGAATTTTGCATCTTTTTCTAGCAATTGAAAAAGTGGATGTGCTATTTTAGCAAAATCTTCTATAAAATTTTTATAATAACTAGCACAACCAATAAAGCTACGTACCTGCATGGGTGTATTGGGTACCGGTGTTAGGTAAACATGACTCGGGGTAGATTCAATGTTGAGTAGGGTAGATAGTAGTGGTTTTGGGGCACATGGTTTTGTGCACCCATGGTTTTGGCCCATGGTATTACATGTAATGGAGCCTATAAGAGGCTGGAAATACTTCATTGTAAGGTAGGCCTGGAGGTGAGTGGTGAAGGCTCACTTGGCCGGATTGGCCAGGGTTTTTTGGCCAATGGTTAATGAAATTTCATTGGTTGGTTTTTTCCCCAGATTTGGGGTTTTCCTGGTTAAACATTGTGTTTATGTTTATGTGATTTGTTGTTGGGTTTTGTATGTGTATTATTCTCTCGGTAAATATTTTATTTCTGCAGTAATTCCTAACAAATGGTATCAGAGCCATATTTGGCTTCAAAGGGACGCTTTTGCAGCCAAGGGTTTTATTGGCCTGTGAATGGAGAAATCAATGCAACCTTTTGCAGATCTGGCCATACGAAGCATGGTGTTTCTAGGAAATAGGAAATATCCAATTGATTGATTCCATGGGGAATTCCATGGAGGGTTTCTCAATGGATAAAGAGAACAATGGTGCTGCCACAGCTCAGATCTGGCGACTAGCAGTGATAAGAAGTTGGTTCGAGAAATTCAAAGATGAGAGGATGTTTGCACGTGGATTAATTAATTGATGAACCATGTATCTGAAGAGAACTCCTAGAGGACTGGCGGTTACAGAGGCTGGTGACCCATGTAATCCGGTAGATGGGTTCTTTTTATATGGACATTGATTTCATATGTACAAATAGCAACAATGAAACAAAAAAAATATTATTACAATGGAGTTAATTTTTTACATGTAAATGGGCATACTGCTGTAAGACCTGGTATGGCATGCGTACCCCTGGGTAATCTCTGGTAAAGTCTGGGTTAGACCTAGGTGATAGGGGGGATGTCAAGTTTACAATTACCCTGGGTAAAAATTTGAGGGGGGAAGAGCTAGAGTGAGCGGTGTTGTCTCATTTAGTAGGTTTGGCTGGATTTAGTCAATAATCCCCAAGTCAAGTTTAAGGGGGAATTGTTAGGTAAACATGACTCGGGGTAGAGTCAATGTTGACTAGGGTAGATAGTAGTGGTTTTGGGGCACATGGTTTTGTGCACCCATGGTTTTGGCCCATGGTATTACATGTAATGGAGCCTATAAGAGGCTGGGAATACTTCATTGTAAGGGAGGCCTGGAGGTGAGTGGTGAAGGCTCACTTGGTCAGATTGGCCAGGGTTTTTTGGCCAATGGTTAATGAAATTTCATTGGTTGGGTTTTTCCCCAGATTTGGGGTTTTCCTGGTTAAACATTGTGTTTATGTTTATGTGATTTGTTGCTGGGTTTTGTATGTGTATTATTCTCTTGGTAAATATTTTATTTCTGCAGTAATTCCTAACAACCGGGAAGTGTAATATGACCTCTACTTTGGTTGGATCAACTTGAATTCCAGCAGTTGAGGGAAAATGTCCCAATACTATTCCTTCTTCCCTCATCATATGGCATTTGACTGTACTTAGGGATACATGGGTCTGCTTACATATTTTGAGTACTTTCTCTAGATTTTCCAATCCCTCTTCAAATGAGTTTCCATATGGATTAAAATCATCCATATAACTTTCAACACTGTCATCGACCAAATCAGAAAAGATTCCCAGAATTGCCCTCTGGAAGGTTATAGGAGTATTACATAGGCCAAATGGGAGGACCCTGTATGCAAAGGTTCCCCATGGGAATGTGAAAGTTGTTTTATCCTGGTCTTCCGAGGTTATCTGGATCTGGTTGTATCTAGTGAATCCTTCTAGGAAGGAAAATAACTTCTTCCTAGCCAAGGTGTCCAGGACTTGGTCAATGAATGGCAAAGGGAAATGGCATTTTTGAGTTGCCTTGTTTAGCTCCTTGTAATCTACACAGATCTGCCACTTACCATTCTTTTTAGGAATAATAACCCATGGAGATAAGCATTGGCTATCTGAGATGGGGTAAATGAAACCTACTGTTGGGTCTTGAAAATGTCATTCATTTCCATTACACTTTCACTATTATGTTCATTATATCACCTCCATTTCACTACTATGTCACTACATTCATCCCACTTCATTATCATTGGGCCACATTTATGTTTTTCCAAACTTTATTAATTCTTAGCCTTTTTAAGTGAATTTGTGGTTAAAAATTAGAAAATAATGTGCATATGCTTATACTTAACAAGTGGGTTGAGATTGTTGACATGTGTAGATCAAAAGGAGACTTCTAGAAGACCCTTATGTGGCACTCTAAGGACAAATTCGAATTTGGTTGGAGAAGATCATAGGATCATGAGGATATGTGTCTCATTTCTTTGTTGTATTGAAACTCTAAGAGGATATGTGTCTCATTTCTTAGTTGTGTTGAAACTTTAGAAAGACATGTGTCTTATCATTTCCTATTTTGATTGTAACTCTAGAGATGGAGGGAGAGATTCATGGACTCCCATTAATGAGATAACTCCTCATATTTTATATAAATAGGAGAAGCTTTCTCCTATCATGGGTAGTGAAAAAATAATGAAAAAATAGGAGAAGGAGAGAAAGGAATAGAGAGTCTTTTGTAACAAAGCTTAAAATGTAATGGGATGTAGATTTGTGAGTTTTTCAATAGAGAAGTTCAGTTCTTTGATGCTGTTTTGATTACAACTTTAAGGAGCTGAAGAATTTCACCAAATTGGTAGCAGAGGGCCCCTGCTATCCAAGGAGGCTTCTACATGCTTTCTAGATAAGTAGCTTTTAATTATGTGTTGTTAGCTTTTAATTCATGTCTTGCATTATTTGTTTAACTAACAGATCCTCATGATTTTATAGTTAGTCATTTCTTAAATTTTTCCCAACATATCTCTATTCATGGAATGGATTTAATTGTGACATCTTGAGTTACCAGCACTTTAGTTTTTTTGTTATGTAGATTAAAATATCCTCATTATCTTACAGCCATTATTTTTCTTAAAATCTTTTCCAACATATCACTATTATATGAAAGAGATTTGGTTGTACCATGTTGAGTTAATTAGCATTTTTTGTTCTGCAATTAGATAGAAGATCCTCATATTGTTACAAATAGTCTTTTTTTCTCAAAACTGTTCCAACAAATATCTAAATCACAGAAAAGACCTAATTGTAATACTGTGGGTTACTTGTTGTTTAGAATATCCTTATTTCATTATATCTAATCTCCTTCAATAAACTCTTCCAATAAATCTCTAGCTGATGAACGAGATCTAGTTATAATGTCATAAGTAGTTTTAAATATTCATAGGAGATCCTTAGCATATTATAGCAATTTTCTTCTCAAGCTATTCCAAAATATCTCTATCATATTAATAAGATTGCACTATAATATTCTAAGTTGTTGTTTGTTTTTAGGAAGATCCTCATCACATTGGAGTTCAACCTCTTTCACAAATTATTCCAACAAACCTCTAACTAAAAGGATCAGGTTGAAATATAATGTCTTGAGTTACATTTCATGTTCATTTGCAAGTTAGGATATCCATGGATTAGAATGCTCTGTTTTTCATCATTTTCCTAATTAGGGATAGAATTTACAATTACACTCTGTTTTGAGTCTAAGGTTTCCTTTTCTTTTCTTTTTTACATAGATTTGATTTCATCTTTTGAACATAGAGTAGCGTACTAAGTACTAAAAAGACAAAACCCCCAAAAACAATAAGAAAAACACATACAACGAAGTAAGGAAGAGGTCACTTAAGCACATATAGTGCACCACACTTCATCAGTTTACTAGCCCTGGTTGATCATTTATGTTAGCAATTTAGGACACTAAATTGACTAGACACCTACATCCAATAATTTTTGTAATTCTTCTTTGACAATGTTTTTTAGAGCAGGATTCATTCTTCATTGGAGTTGTCTCACAAGGTGGCAATCTTCCTTAATATAAATATGATGAGTACATAAATTATCAGGGATTCCCTTCATGTCGGTATAATCCCAGGCAAAAGCTTCCTGACAGTCTTGAAGGAATTTTAAAAGTTGTTTTGTCTGGGATTCAGACAGATTAGGGTTGATATTAAGTGTTTTCCCTGGTTCAATTTCAATCGGAATACTATCATGGGGTGAAGTTACAAGAATGTCTTCAATTTCATCATATGGTTCAATATTTTCCTACGTCTCATAGCTCATAGCATATTCTAAAATCTGGTGAATAGAACTGGAAACAGAACTGGGATCATTGATGAAAGTGTTAATGGTATCATCCTCGGTTTCTGGTTTGAATTGCAGAGGATGCCCAATAGTGAGGATTGGTCTAACTTCTTCATTTTCAGGTTAAGGCTCTTCTATTGGTAGAGTTTTCTGACTAGTTAATAATTTTTCATATGGGCTAGGTTCCACAGGAGGGTAGAGAGTAAGATTATTTGTAACCGTCCCATTTAATATGATCATATGCCCAGATTGGCACCCTATGTAAGCATTTGTAGTTGTGAGCCAAGGTCTTCCCAAAAGCAATGGGTGACCACCAACTGAGGATCTTTATTGTAATATAAGGAGGTCCACAGGGTAGTGCCATGAATCCACTGAAACAGTTACATCTTCTAATTTCCCTACTGGCTTAATTGTAGACATGTCTGCAAATTCCAAGATGGTAGGGGTTGGCTTAACATTTCCGAGACCTAATGTGTTTAATGTTTTGGAGGTAATAATATTGATGGCAGTGCCCAAGTCTACCAGTACATTTGGGATTTCAACCCCATGGATTTTTACTGTTAGAATTGGGTTTCCTGGGTCTCCATATTTCATAGGCATAGTCTTTCCTAGCATAATGTCGAACAGTCTACCCATCACATGAATAGTTAACGGATCCCTTGGTTTCTTCCTAGGTTTCTTAGAGTAGTAATCCTTGAGAGTTGTTTCATATATTGGTATATCCCTCATAGCCTATAGTAGGGGTATTTTGACAAAGAGATTTTGCAATCCCCCCAGGAAATCAAACTCTGCTTGAGGGTTTGGTTTATTCAAGGTCAGTCTTTCAAGATATGGTGGAGAAGTTGGATGACCTTGATTAAGAATAGGTTGGAGAGGTGTCTGATTTGTTATGTTTTGGTATGGTTTATCCCCAATTGTCCTCTGTTCAAGTTTTGTAACTTCATTTTCAATCTTTTCTATGATAATAGGTGAAGTGGGAGCATTTACTACCTGCCCAGATCGTAAGTTGATTTCGTTAAGTCCTACAGTAGAAATGATATAAGATGGAAGGTTAAGAGTGTCTGTTTGTTGGACCCCTTTATTATTAGGATTCAGATTGGGCTGGATAGGAAGCTGGGGTCGAAGGGCCAGGTTGCCAGGAGGTACATTAGAGGGCAATTGAAGTTTTTGTTGAGGCATAGAATGGGGAAATTGCACAGTAAGAGAGGGCCCACGCTAATTCTAATTCCATAAAGGGTTTGAACTGGCCTCGGGAACCCATTGTTGCCAGGGGGGATATTTATATTGAGACCACATAGATGAAAAAGGTGCAGACTTGGGACCCATATTAAGATTATTAAAATACTGGGATGGGTCTTGAAACATACCTGGATTCATAGCTGGTGGTCAAGGTTGCCATGGCTTTTTTGGCCCCATGAATTACAGCTGGTCTACCACATTTTCTTCACTTGCCCCTTGAAAAAACTCCTTCAGTCTGGGCAAGGAAGGACATGAGCTAGTCGCATGAGTCTATTCACAAATTGTGCAGGATTCTACTGTGTTTAATGGGCATTCTTTCAAAGGATGCTTCTTTCTGCACTGTGGGCAAAATATAGCCATATTCTTTTCCAACTCTATCTATTTTTTTTTTCTTACAGAGTGTCCATTTGGGCGGATAATGTGCTTGGGATATCATTCTGTAGCTTATCCAGTAGATTTCCAATTTCTGCCTTTGTAACCCCTCCACCAGAAGTCTTTAATGACCGAATTCCTTGTCTACTCCTTGCAGCCCCCCGTGAACACTGAATGCAATAGTCATAGATGGTGTCAAAGTCTTCTTTTGAAATGTCCCCCTTTCCTACTATGTTCAGAAGTTGTAGGGAATCTTCCCTAAGTGCCCGGAGAAGAATAATCTTTAGAATATCCTTATCCAGGTCACTATGGCCTGATCTCTGCAATATATATTTGAATTGTTCCACACAGTATTCCATGTTCTCATCCTCTTTCTGTAAAAACTTAAATATTTCCTCCTTAATTTCACGAGATTTACAGTAATCTTGGTATTTCTCCAAAAAGGCTTCTTTCATCCCATCCCATGAGGAAATAGTTCTCCCTCCTAAACCCATGAACCATTGCAGGGCTATCCCTTTTAAGGTAGCAAGAAATATTTTTAGTTTCTGGGCATCGGAGATATAGTCATACCCTCGACACACAATGTCAAATTTGAAGAGGAATGTATCAGGGTCCTCAGAAGAAATCCCATGAAAATGAGGCAGAGTTGTTAAAGGAATGGGCTTCATCGGTGCATCACCTATAATGTTTCCAATTGGGAAATCAATAGAAGAACTTGCAGGTGCCATAAATATTTTCCAATACTCACCTGGGATTTCAATTAGTTCTGCAACTAGTGCTTGTGGTGATTCGACTGTAGGAGGTCTCACCACACTTCGCTGGTCCCTTGGTGACGCCAAATCCTTCAAGAATTCTCTTTCCAAATCGGAACTTCTTAGTTCAACTGCAGGAGGCTTTACAGCACTCCCTTAGTCTCGTGGTGATGAAAACCCTTTCGGAGGTTCTTCTTCCCAATTGAAATTGCTCAATTCTTCCAACCCTCTGATTGTTATTTCTTCCTCTTCTGCTGACAATAGGGGTGTCTCCTCCACTGATACCTTGTTTTTTTCTTCTTCCATCGTCAAAATAACTTCCTCAGGTACCGTAGATAGCATTGATTGTTCGACCGACTGCCCTTCGAACTTTGTCTACTGAACCCTTACCCTGACAGCAGCGCGAGAGGATGCTTCAGATTTAGCCCTTTCGATGATCTCCTAGATATAGGTCTTCCTCCCCATATATTTTCCTTTCTTTGGGGGTCTTCCTCTACCCCTCTTATTCAGATCTTTTTTCATACAATTGGTGAGAATATTTCATCAAAATAGAAAAAGTGCGCAGGACCCAAAGCAGGAAAGATAGCTTCCTCCTCGGGACGAGTGAATAGGTTTACACATAAAATAAAATAAACTAAAAACAAAATTGAAGTTCAGGACCTGCAGTAGGGTTAATTAAATACCCTCCCTAGGACAAGAAGTTGGCCCTTTTAGAAAAAGAAATAATCAGAAAGTAGAAAAATTAAATACTATGCTTAGGACTTAGAGAAGGGTAACAAATACCCTCCCTAAGATGAGAGATCGGTTTATAATGAAAAAGCAAAGTAGGAAAAAAAAACAGCACGCTATGCTCAGAACTTAGAGTAGGGTAATGGATGCCCTCACTAAGACTAGAGATCAGTTCTAAAGAAAACAATAAAAAGTAGAAAAACACATAACACTACGCTCAGGACTTGAAGTAGGGTAGTAAATTTCCTCCCCAAGATGAGAGATTGACCCTTAGACCAATGGCAGATCGTGTTCTTGCACCTTGTTAGCCTTCCCTAGCAACGATGCCAAAATTTTGGTGTCCAGATGTGAACAAACATTCAAACCCTTTTTCCACATAAATTATCAACCCGAGAGCGTTAGTTATTTCAAGACGAATGCGCACAGTATATGCAAGAGAAATCACACAACCTATTATCAGATCACGGGCCTTAATTAATGAACAAGTAAACTACTGTATCAGCAAGAATGGATTGCAGAATTTAAAAGGCATTCACAGCAATTGCAGAGTTATACTAGAACAACAGTTACAATACCAAACTAAAATGTAACACAAACAAAGAAAGATAACGCAACACCTGATCAGAAGAGTGGGCCCAACTCTCTGATCAGGGTTGCGGCAAACTCACGATTTACAGATGAAATAGCCGAGTGTTGTGCATTCAATTGATTGGAAAAATACTTCTGTCACAAAATTTGTATATTCTTTCTTAACCCCGATTCACAGCCCGAAGGCCCTCTTTATACCACTGTTCAGGAAATCGTAGATTTCCTTTAACAACTAAATATTTACAATTATACCATTAGTTACAATAGCAACTTAGTTGCTAAAAAGGAAACCATAAAAAGCATGAAATATTGCTGGGGTGAAACAAAGTCTGTTGTGCTGTAGCAGCAGGTAAAGATAGTGTTGGAATCTAGGAGTTGTTCTGTGACTCACAGTTGTAGTCCCCTCGCTTTTACCAAATCTGTAAAAATATCAGAGTTAATGCCTTCAAAGGTAAATCTCCATGACTATTACTTCATTAATCAAATATTCCATGTAAGAGAGTAAAAAGGGATTTACCTCATGTATTTTAGAACAATTACTGATACAAAGAGATAGAAAGGTGAGCGAAAATGGGAGAGAAAAGTATACAAATCCGGCACCCAACACAATATACCAATAATGGTTCAAAGTGCCCACATATTGGATTTTGGTTATGCAACAAAATTTTGAATTCATAGCCAAGAAGATCTTGGTTGAAATGAAGGAAACATCACCCACTTGTCAATAGCCAAACGTTTATTGGAATTGACAACCAATTAGACAAAAATTTGCTGCAAAAGGCATCGCCCCATAAGCTAATTACTGTATCAGTAGAAGCAGAAGAAGGGTAGCCAATCCTTCCAAATATGTTTCAACATTGGTAAATTGGTGAAAATATTCAAGGCATTCATAATTTAATTTAGTTCGTAGTGATTGCAAAGAAATAACATGTTTTCTAGCTAGACATTGTCGAAAATGAGTCACAATTCCTTGTCGTATTTCAATTGATGAATAATGAAAGTGGAGCACAAAAAATGAGTCAAAAAGACAATCTCATGGATTGTAGAAAAAATGTTGTAACCTATATAGATGAAACCTGGATAATTTGTGATCAATTTCTTGGAAATGTGATTGTTGTACTGCAAAAGCATTTTTTTTTTTTTTGCCATAATTCTCATTGAAAAAATATGGCAAGTTGTGTGATTTAAAACTATAATTCATTTTTTTTGCAAATTTTAAGTGGCACAATTTACTTTTGATATTGTAGTACCAAGTTCTATTAAATAGGTCTATGAAACTTCTTATGTAAAATGTAGTTTGTCGATCTTGTTCTTTATTTACTTTGTGACAATTGAACAATATTGAATAGTTTTCTCAGTCACAAACACATGGAGAACAAGCTTGAAGTAAAAAAATCATATATATTTTCTACATATGTTTGAACTCTAGGAAACAAGGAAAAAAAAACTAGAGAGCTAATTGAATATCGTAAAACTCTATCATTTTTTTTGGAAACGATGTGTTAGGAAATGAATTCATTGGATATATAAATACTAATAAGATTGACACTTTAGCATATGCTATTATGAAATATCAAACAAAAATGGTTTCTAACATAAAGCAAATCTACAATTTCCTAATGAAAATTTACCACACATGATGGAAGAAAAAAAAACTAAAGAGCCACTTCACTATCTTAAAACTTTATTGCTCCTATATGCAATGATATGTGGCACAATCAAGTCAATACATATAAAAACCAAGCAGATTATATAGATTCAAGATATATGAATCATGTAGCAAAAAATTGTTTTCATTATAAAACAAGTCTACAATTTTTTACTAACAATATACCACACATGACAAAATCAACAAATCCATATAGTCATTTAACTAAAGGCTCACTAGTTTCAAATCATTGGTTTTGCATGTTTGTTCATTTGAAGAAACAAACGAAAATCCAATCAATTTTAACTAGAGAAGTCTAATTTTGTCATTGTTGGTTTTCTATTTATTTTTTGTTAATTTCAAGTGCTAAACCCAAAATAATGAATTGGATATATAGCTACATATCTAAATGGAGCAGGAGCATGATCTTTTTTCCATTAATAAAAAATATATATTTTAAATTTCACAAGTAGGTGTATTGCATATGTATATTTGACATTTTTTAAATATTTTTTGTATATGAGAACATACATCAAATTTTCTAGTACAAGCATATGTAGCAAAATAAGCTAGATGCAATCTAGATATTCCACTTTTTGCAGTGAAATTTGAGCATTGTTGTTAATGTCTGTTTCATTTTTACAAGCCACTACTTGAGTATTAGCCTTTTCTTCTCCTAGTTGTTGTTGAAGTAATTATAGTTCTCTAATCTAAGCTGATCCGAACTTAGACAGGAACGCAACATAATACAAATATAACCATAAATACAGAGATGCAACAGAAATAACACTTCATTTCATTAATATCAAAGAATTGAAATATGCTTACTGACAGAATGGAAATAAACTATCTCAGGCGAGGGTAGCTTATCTATGAGAAGAGATGTGGCAGATACATGCCTCTGAATTGTGTGACATTGAGTCTCAAAGGCCTACTTATTATTGAGAAACAATGGAAAACTCTAAACATCCAAAAACCTAACTCTAGGAGATGAATCACCAAATCTTTGGGCCTCGTTGGGGTAAATTGGTACATCAACTTCCCGGGATCTTAACTTTTGCATATGATCTTAGTTTGACGTGAAAAATGCCTCGTTATAAATATATCTCTGAGGACTACAACTTTTGACTGCAAAAATCAATAAAAGACTCTTGTTTTCCTGTTTTCCAAAAAAAAACGTCGTTTAGGAAACTGGAAAAATTAAATATAAAAATAAAATAAATAATAATAATAATAATAAATAATAATAATAAATAAAAAGAAATAAATAAAATAACAAAAATAAATAAAATAAAAAATAAAAAACTAAAAAAAAATGATTGGGGTCAAAGTGGAATAGGTGGGTGGCCACCAATATCCACCTGAATCAGTCCTCCCCCCTTAGTAAGTAATGGTCCCCATTGCATTGAGTGCCTCCATGAGATGGGGAAACTTCTATTGAACTTGGTCTGTGGTGAGCCACTTGCCTTGGTGCAGGAGTTGACCAGCTTTGACAACCCGATACAGTTGGATCTTCTGTTGGCGAGTGTTCTTGATCTATGCTTCCATGATCCGATTAGTGGTGGCATGTTTCATGTAGTATGGGTTTAAATCTATTGGTGTGAGTTGCTATGCAATTTTGGATGTGTCAAGTAATGGTGGAAAGTATGGCCGAAGGCGGTCCACATTGAACATTGAGTGTAGGCCAAGGATTGGTGGAATGTTGAGCTCGAAATAATTGTCCCCTACAACCTTGGTGATGGTGTATGGCCCATATCAGAGTGATCAAATCTTATGGTGGGGCCTAGCGAGGCGCTCCTTCTATAAATGTAGCCAAAATTTGTCACCCACCTGGAACTTGTTACTTGGCACCCGATGTTGATCATGTCATTGCTTGTACTTAGCATTGGCTTTGTCCAATATGTCATGGACCTGCTGGCGAATGTGCTGGATTCGCTCAATGAAGTTTTTAGCCCTATCGATTTCAGACTTGACATGGGTCGAAGCTGTCTGAGTAGCTGCAAATGGTATGGCCACATCAATGGGACATAGTGGCTAGAATCCCAACCCCACCTGAAAGGGACTATGGCTAGTTGAGCTATGGAGAGCTCTGTTGTAGCTGTGTTGTACATAGAGGGGAATTTTGTCCCATCTGCGAAGATGATTTGAGTTGTACATGTGGAGACTGTGTACTATCATCCTGTTGATGACCTCTGTTTGGCCATCATTTTTGGGGTGGAACGTTGTGGATTTATTGAGCTTGGTATCCAACATCGACTAGAGACTTGACCAAAATTTACTTAGGAACATGTTGTCCTGATCTGAGATAATAGATTGTGGGATCCCAAAGTGTACCCACACTCATTCAAAGAAGATCTTAACAGTGGCTTCTTCAATGATACTCTTCTTGCAGGCTTCCAAAATGGCCATCTTAGAGAATCTGTTGATGACCATGAAAACATAGTTGTTTCCATGCTTATTCTAAAGGATGCTCAATATGTAATCCATGGAGATGGATTCCCAAGGTCGACTAGGAGTAGGTAGAGGAGTATATAGGCCTTGCTTCTTGATGTTTGGTTTTGAAATGGTGCAAGAAGTGCAAGATCTGATGTACTTCCCAACATCTTGTCAAAGGTTCTGCCAATAAAGATACTTATGTAGCATTGTCACTGTTTTCTCTACTCTAAAGTGTCCAACGACCCGACTATAGTGCGCCTCCCAAATAATATTGGCACACTCGCTTGAAGGAACATAGAGGTGTCCTAGGTGACATAGCAGTGTGTCCTGGAGGTGAAAATTTGGAAGTTGCTTGCCTTCCATGAGTGTCTGGTATGTGTTGCTAAATTTTGGATCACTCTTATATAGATTCGTCCATTATGAAGTCTCGTGCCGATAAGAGTCGGACACTGTGGTCATCTCCATGACAGTTGGTCGGCTGAGGCAATATGCAACATTATTGATGCTTCCCTTCTTGTACTTAATGTTCTAGTGGAACTGTTGCAGTTATTTGGACCATTTCTTATGGCGATCATTCTGCGACTTCCCTTGTGCCTATATGAATTGTAGGGGTTGGTGGTTTGTGAGGATGATTCTTTCCTTCCCCATAATGTAATGCTTCCATTATCGAAGGGCTTGCACAATGGAATACATAACTTTGTCATAAGTGGGATACTTTCAGACTATGTCTGAAATTGTCTCACTATGATATGCCACTGGATGCCCCTATTGAGTATGAACTACACCAATAGTGTAGTCAAAAGCATCTGTCTCGATCTTAAATGGTTGTTGCAAGTATGGCAATGTGAGCACTAGTGCAGAACATAGGCAATGCTTCAACTCGGAAAGCACCTTTTGTTGGGATTCAGACCAAGAAAAATTTTCTTTCGCTCTGCCCTCGGTGACTTGACTCAAAGGCCAAGTGATATGAGAGAACCCCAACATGAACCTATGATAGAAATTGGCAAGACCCAGAAAGATGTGGAGCTCTGTTAGAGTGGTTGGGGCTGGAAAATCCTGAATGACTTGGATCTTGGCTAGGTCCATATTCACACCCTACTCATCAATGATGTACCTCATATATTGAACCTGGGTCATACCAAAAGTGAATTTCTCCAAATTGGCACACAGCTTGTGTTTTCACTGAGTTTGGAAGATTTGTCAAATATGGCATAGGTGCTCTTCCCCACTTTGGTCGAAGATCATAATTTCATCCAAATACACCACCACGAATGAGTTGGTGAAGGGTCGCAAGATGTTGTCCAACAACCTCATGAAGGTTACGGGGGCATTCGTTAACTCGAAACGCATGACCAACCATTTGAAAAGTCCCTCCTTGGATTTGAAGGAAGTATTCCTCGCGTCAGAGGGTTCAATTGGTACCTGGTGATAACCAGACTTCAAGTCAATCTTGCTTAAATATTTCGCCTCCGTGAGCTAGTCCAAAAGGTCACTAATTCGTGGGATTGGATACCTATTCTGAATGATGATCTTGTTCAGTGCCTGAGAGTCAATACAGTGTCTCCAAGTTCCATCCTTCTTTTGTAGCAACATGATTGGGCTCCCATAGGGTGATGAACTTGGCCTAATGTGCCCTTTCTGCAACCACTCCTGAATTTGCCTCTTGATTTCATCGTTCTCCATAACAAAGCGTCGATAGATCACTCCAATGGCCAGTGACGCACCTGGGTCAAATCAATGGGTGCTTGACCTGACAGTGTATAAGTACCCCTGTGGGTGAGGTGAAGATGTCCCTATACTCGTCCATGACATTTTCCATTTGTTTTTTTCATGCGAAGGAGCCCTGTCTCGAGGTCGTGGACACAATATTCTTCTTGCCCCGAGGGCGAATAATAAGGAAAAAAAAATCATGGTCTAGGAAATGAGCTTACTACATTGCTTCACAGTGATCAAAGAGATGGTGGTATGTGGTGCTACCTCTGGTATCCTGTACAAATTATTGCCCAAAGTAATAATAATAGTGTGAGGCCTAGACTCATACACAACATGATGCTTCCACAAGTATGGTTGGACTAATAATACATCTCAAACTTCAAGAGGAGCAACATCACACGGTACCTCATCTTTGAAGGGCTTGATGATGTAGGGAAGGCGACATTGTTGGCTCACGCAGAGATGTCATCCTTGGTGAAGCGACCCGATGGTGTATGGTTGCAAGTGAGTTGTGGTCGGTAGGCCCAACTGCTTCACGACCTATGCTGAAATTAGGTTATTTTGGCTTCTTCTATCGACAATTAACTACAATGGGAAGCCCTTCACCCACATCTGGGAGTGGAAAAGGCACTCCCCCTCCTCTGGATCTTTGGGCTCATCCTTATGGATCTTGGTGATGGCAACAGTGGCACTGGGCTCCGCGTCAATAATGTGCTTCCCTTTATCATTCCCCTTGTTAGGCTTTGACTCAGAGTCAAATCATGCATCTAACTCAGAAGCCTTTAGCTCGGCCACTAGTGACTTCTTGGCCTAATACTCATTTGTGTTGTGAATGGGGCTCTTATGGAACTCACACCATTTTCCCATGTCCTTATTTGTCTTTGTGGTGTTTTTCTTTTCTTGCGGCTTCGACGGGTTGTCCTGGGTCACCTCGCCTTAGATTTGTCCTTTTTTCTATGGTTTGGGGGCATCTTTCCCTTGCTTCAAATTTACAAATCCAAAGTCTTGCTTCTCCTGTTTAAATTTTTGCTCGATCTTGGCAGCATATCTGTATGTTGCACCAAGTGAGGAGATGTCGAGGAACTCCATTTCCTCCTGAATGTATCTGTGAAAATAACCATGGTACTTAAGCATCAGATGTTTCTTTGAATCTTTGATACCCAACTTTGTGTGTAGGGTATGGAATATATTCCTCAAATCATGCACATTTGGATCCCTTTGCTACCGCATCGTAGTCCATTGTATGTACTTGTCCTCATAGCTCCCCATAAGGTAATATTGTTCCTTGATGGAATATTGGAAAGAATTCCAATTGGGTTTTGCTAAAAACAGTGAGGGTTCTCTCTCGTCTCTCTATTCATAGTAGGTTTCCCACCAGTCCTTAACATGGGGGGCGACTTTGAGGAGTGCAAAAGTAATATTTCCCCTATTGGAAAAATCATGAACTGAAAAATATCCTTCCAACAAATTTAACCATCTATCTACAATGTTTGCATCTATCTAACCTTCAAATATGAGAATGTAAAAGTTGACTTGTACCTTGAAGGGAGTGGCGCATCGAGAGTGACTGTTAGATGAAGATGTGTCACTTGTGGCATCTGCCAAAGGATTTGGTAAAAGTTGTACATCATCACGTTCCTTTGTCACTCGAGGGCTTCTTCGAGCAATATTTTGAAAGGATCTCCTGCTCCCTCGTATTTATTTTCTTCCACCATGGGAGGTCATCAGGGTTTGTGAGGCTGGTCTTGAAAAGTTTCAACCTGTTTGACCCCTAAATCCTTATACCCTGACCTCGTTGGGGACATGCAAAGAAAAAAATAAAAAGAGCAGATTGCTTTGATACCATTGATTTGAACTTATACAGGAATTCAACATAATACAAATATAACCATAAATACGGAGATGCAACAGAAATAACACTTCATTTCATTAATATCAATGAACTGAAATATGCTTATAGAAAAAATGGAAAAAAACTAGCTCGGGTGATGGTAGCGTATCTCTAAGAAGAGATGTGGAAATTACATGCCTATGAATTGTGTTACAATGAGGCTCAAAGAACTATTTATTATTCATAAACAATGGAAAACCCTAAACATCCAAAAAACTAACCCTAGGAGATGAATCGCCATATATGTGGGCCCCGTTGGGGTAAATTGGTACATCAACTTCTTAGGGTCATAACTTTGGCATGCGATCTCCATTTGATGTGAAAAATACCTCGTTAGAAATATATATCTGAGTACTACAACTTTCAACTACAAAAATGACTCGATGACTTGTATTTTCTCGTTTTCCAAAAAAATATCGTTTAGGACCTCAAAATGGCTCCATAAGTTCAGGACCCAAAAAACTGTCAAAAATAGTAAATTGTGCTATAATTAAGGAAACTGAAAAAATGAAAGAAAAAATGGTGGGGTTCCAAGTGGAATAAGTGGGTGGCCGCCAATATCCACCTCGATCATAGCACGTCTCATAGCTGCAACATTTCCAAATTTGGATATGATTGTTTACAACAGTACTTGAGTTCAACCAGTTGACTAAAACTGATTTTATTATGATACAAACAGAAAATGAAACACACTTACTCTATGTTCCTTTTTGTTTAAGCTTACTTGATATTTAGGTACAATAATCAGAACTAGATAGACAATTGCAAAAAACTAGCCCCAATAGCAACAAGAGTTCAAATGTTGACAAATCAAGTATTTTTCTCTCTATTACTATATGGAAAATGAATGTAAAAACTATAATGGTTTTTGAAAATTTATATTCAGTTTTACAAAACTTTATGTCGCCACATGGTTTGTTGTTGTATTTTCCATAGCTGAAAAATCACTTCATGTGTGTTCAATAAGCTCAAAAGTCTCTCCTAGATATTTGCAGATTACTGATATATCTGACTATGAAAGGAGAAGAAACATGATAAATATAATATGGAAACATTGCTAATTTGGTTCTAGAACTCAAAATGTCTACAATGTAAGTTTGCTATGTAGATTGAAATTTTTCAAAACAAAAGGGAAAAAAAAAACCTCTATAGCACCCCTTTTTTTTGGAACACACGAGCACAATGTAACATATAATAAATGATACATGCCCCTAATATTTCATGTAAACAAAAGCATACAAATTCTTCACTGCAACATATTTTTTTAATTTTTAAATCGAAGGAATAATCTAGCCAACTGTATACGTAAGTGATACATTTTGTGTACTGATAAAAAAATATATCTAGCTAGAATACCTCTTCATTTATGAGAATTATGTCCAATACAAGAGCACTTTTATATTGCAATAATACCTAGTACTAGAGGCATTTTTCTATGCAAACTATATATGAGATAGGATTACATCTCATGACATTAATATCTAGCAACAGAGGAAATGTGATATCCATGGCATGAGTTTTCGCTATATGATTATTTCCTATAGCCAACCATGAAACAAATCCATGATTTGTATGATAATTCCACTCGTTCCTATTTTCCTAATATTAATATCTTTTTTCCCCCAATGTAACCTATTCAATTTCTACAATGAATTCATCTCTATTTGCATTCACTGATCAATTAGATATGCCCACACTTGCTATTAAACAAAACAAAAAAGAAAAGAAAAGAAATGCATGCCAGAATTTTCATAATCAAGAGAAATAACAATATTGATATGTGAAAATAATGAATAAATTACAATGATCAAATATATTATGAATAATATGGGAAGAAATATCTTTAACGTAAAAGAAGTTTACAATTTTCTTATCACAATGCCCCACAGATGACACAATTGACAAATGCAATTAGGCATTTAATTAAAGGTATGTTGTTTTTGAATAACTTCCTTTGCATGTTCGTGCATTCAAACAAACAAATAAACTTTCAATTCACTTTAGTCAAGCAAATCTAACATTCACATTGGCGGTTTCCTATTTAGCTTTTATTAATTACAAGTGTCAAAATCAAAATATTCAACATGATATTTTTGTACATATGTACATGGACCATAAGCATGAGCTTTGGTCCATTAACAAATCTGTCTCTTAAACTTCACAAACAAGTATATTATTATTCTATATTTCATTGTCTCAATATGCTTTGTATCCTACAACACATATTGAATCTCACAACACAAACAAATGTAGCAAAATAAGGCAGATGTAGTCTATCTATTGCTATTTTTTTGCCATAAAAGTGTCAAGCACTACTATTATTGTCTATTTAATTTTTACAATCCACTATATGACTATCAACCATTTCCTCTTGCAATTATTGTTGAAGCAACTATAATTATTTCATTATAGCACTTTTTGTGGCTCCAACAATTTCAAATTTTCATATTGTCATTTGCAATTGTGCTTCATGTCAACTTGTAGAGCAGAGCTAAATTCATTATGGTATGAAGACAAAGAGAAACATAGCTACCTATCGTGCTCTTTGTTTTAAATTTATTTGAATGCCAATTACAATAAGAAATAATAGAAATGAAGCTGCAAAAAATAGTCACACTAGTTGGAACACTTCGAATGTTGACAATTAAAGCATTTTGTTTTTTGTTGCTACTTGGCTAATCGATCTAAATAGTGTGAATGTCTTTGATAATGTACATGCAACATTGAAAGGCTCCATGTCATCAAATGGATTTGTCCCTTTGTGCACCTATAGCTCAAAAAGCTTTCCAAGTGCTCGCTATGCACAAAGGTCTCTTTCAACTCTTTCGAGATGATTGATATATTTGATTATGAAAAGACAATAAAAAACATAATTACAATGCAACAATATTGCAAAGTTGCTATCACAACTAAAAATGTTCCCAATGTGCCTTGACTTGTAGATTCAAAGAATTCAACAAAACAAATAATTAATAATAATAATAATAATAAAACAAAACAAAAAAAATGGAAAGATATATTGAATGATACATATTGTTAAGATTTTGTGAGAACAAATACGTAGGATGTGCAATTATAAAATTAAGAAAATATTTTAGTTGACAATAAACTCCAGTGATAGATACTTTGCACCACCAGGTGAAATCTATTTAGGCGGACTAGAATTGAACCCATGAAAATTATATCCGAGACAACAACACTCTTTATTAAAAAAATATCTAGCAGTAGAGGCACTTGTCTATGAAAATTACATATGAGATAACAATAGAGTTCATGTCATTAATATCTTGCACCAAGGAAAATGTGGCTACTAGTGCTATGAATTTTGGCTATATGAATATTCCTTGCACTCAATGATTAGACCAATGCACAAATTGTAGCATAAACCTAGCACTTTGTATTTTCCTAATATAAAGATTGACTTTATTTTTGTTTTTTTTGCAATAGAATATTTTCAATCTCTATTATCAATTGATCTATGTTTGCATCAACCAGTGATTTATATTGATGTAGCTACACTAGTTATCAAAGAAGGCAAAGAAAATAGAAAGAAAATAGCTGACAAATCTGTTATCACTCGTAAAATGTGAAACATTATTTGACATGGTCATAAGAGTTCACTCCTCAAAAGGATAAGGTCCCCTTAAGCCTTTTTCCAAATTGGTATAGGGAAATTTTAATTTTTGCATGTTTAACCTATCCTAACGTTCAAACCCACCTCCATTTAGGTCATTTCATGTCTCATCAGTCATCATTAGGTGTCAAATTTCATTTCCCAAGTGTTGAAATTCAAAAAGGACACTTAAGCCACTTTTACCTCTTTTCATAGCGTTTTACACTATGAAACAACAGTTTTCGCTACAAAACTACCTAATAGTTTTGTAGCAAAACTGTCAGAAAATGAACTAGCTACGCTACGAAAAATAGTTTTCTTGTTTGTCTTGTCAAACCTAATGTGAAGTGTCAGTTCATCATTGGAGGAGTTAGGGTGGATGTCATTCGAGTCTGTTAGGGTTAATTCAAGTTACAAAGATCATGTCTGAGGTCATCATTACAGTTTTTAGCATGCATGTGTCATGATTAAGGCGTGAGTTGTCATCGAAACCATAAAACATTACCCAACTGAGTCTTTTTGTTATTATTCGCTTCATATTTTCATTTTATTGAGTTCTGAAGAGTTGCTTCATCGAGCCAAGAAGGTTACTAGCATTTTCAAAAATTGCAAGTGTCATTAATCAAGCGAGCCTGAGAAGGTATAAAATCACCATGGCTACAAGGAAGAAGACTAACAAAGGTGGTCAATGCCATAGATATGAGCCAATGGACATGAATTTTTTAAATGAAGACCCAACTGCCTTGGAGGTATTCAGAAGAACAAGTTGTTTGCAATTCTTCCAAAGGCTGCAAGGTTGTCATCTATAGGTTTCCAAGGAGTTTACTAATAGTTTTACTGGGACAGCTTCAAAGGTGGGAATGTTAAACCTCACAGTAACACCAGACAAAATTTCAGCAACAACTGGAATCCCTAGGGGAGGGGAACAATGGTTCAAAGGCATCAAGTTCACCATGAAAGACTGCAAAGAATTCATCAAACCAGAGCATAGTGAAATTGATCTCACAAATGCTATTCCAAGGAGCTACATGAAGGAAAACTACTCAAAGATGTTGATGATCATTCAGAAGTACTTCACCTATGAAGGAAGGTTTCACATGGTCTACTCCTACAACCTTAGGCTTCTGCTGCATTTTGTGGGTAATAGGTCTCTTGACTTGCCCTTTTACTTATACAGAAGTCTAACTAAAATTTCAGATAAGGTCCAAGTTAAAAAAGAAGGAAATGAAACTTCTCTCTTTCACCATGGTTTGATTAAGTTGTTGGTGTTAGAGGAGTTGAAGAGATTAGGCAAAGACTGGTCATATTTTCTATTCATGAGTGGTTTTGAAGTAGATGTTGTCACCCCTAAAAGAATTCCCAAACCTAGAGATATTTCATCACCAACAGTGGCATAGCATTTAGAAACAATGAGCATGGAGACAGAGCCTTTGCATAAGGTTGATACACCCAAAGCTACACCTGAAAAACAGAAGCCAACAATTAGCAAACATGGCAGCAAGAGAGTTACTAGGAGCCAAACAGTGGTTAAGGGTAACTTTGAGGACATATTGCATGCAATTGATATTGAAGAAACTCCCATTGTCCAAGCTAAAGATGTTGAAGAGGGAGGAAGAAAGATAAAGAAAGGAAAAACAGCTAAAAAGTTAGAGTTTGCAGGTGATGATGTTGGTTTCATGTTTCAAGCTAGAAAACCAATGACAAGACATGCAAGAAAGGTCTTGGAAAGCAGCAAAGAAGCTCAGAAGGTTAGTGAAACTACTCGGCCACCACCAAGCATCTTAGACCTCTCATCACCTACAAAAGAAGAACTAGACATCAAAAAAAAGAAAGGTAAAGAGAAAATCACTGAAAAATCAGAAGTTGAAACCCTTAAGGAACAGTTAAAAGAGGCAGGTGAAGAAATATCAGTCTTGAAGAAAGAGGCAAAGAAGCATAGAGCTGAAAGAGTGCAATTTGAACAAATGAGGAAGATTTAGGAAGATCAAGTCACAAGTGTCTAAAAGACCTTGGACAACATAGAGAAACTGATAAAGTGGACTCAGCCACTAAGAAGAGAGGTTAAGCACATAAAAAAGGTAAACCTGAACTTGCAATCCAAGAATAGGACACTGAAAGACCAAGTTAAAGACCTTCAAGAACAATTGGATCTGATTCATGAAGAGCTAGAAAAGAAAGGTTTGAAAATGACTGTGGTGGAAGAGTTGATCTGAAAATGGAAGTACTTGAAAATGTGTGCAAGGTATCCATTTTCATTAAATTAAATGTGAAAATTCTTAGATCTATTCCAGAGATTGATTATAGGGGCATTTACTGGATATGTCACCTTTGATAAAAGGATGAGATCCAGAGGCTACCTGGACCTTTATAGACTCTGTCTTTAGAACTTGAAGAAGATAACACTCATGATCTGAAAATGAAACTACTTGTATTTGTTTTTCAAGGTATTCATTTCCATCAAATTATATGTGTGAATTGTTTTATATGTCTTGCAATTGAAACAAAGTGTTTTTGGTAAATTTCTGAGTCTTATGTGTGAAGGAGTACTATTTATTTTTACTATTTAACATATTAAATCTGAAAAACATAGCAAGATAAAATCACATAATATAACACAACAACTAATGAGGCAGTTCACTCCTCCTAGGCTACAACTGCCAGGTCCAAGGCCCCCAAATGGGCATGTACTTGCTCTTATTAGATGCTCAAATTGGTTATAAAATGATAAGAAAGCCTAAACAGAAAAAATAAGCTGTGGAAATGAGTTCAGAACATAGAAAATAGTAAATATTGGCTTTTGTTTCACCTCCAATGGTTAACCATACCCCAATACAGCTCCAACACTCCCTGGGCCCTGATGGCTCTCCAAACTTCTCTGATGAAAAATCACTTGAATATCAGCTCTGTTGACTCTACAACCTATGCCATTGGCTCTGGAATGCTCAAAATACTTGAAATCAAAAAAAAAATTGCTCCAAAAGGCTATTTCTAGTGAAAGTTATGCGCAACTGAAGTTTTGTCCAAGCTGGCCTAAGGAAACTCCACCAAAAGTGGAATAACTGGAGTTAGCTCCACTAAGTTTGGCCAACGCGCCTAAAAAGGTGGACTCCACTAGATTGACCACGTGGTTTTTAAATGGGCAATAAATGTTAGGGTCGGCAGTCACATGGACCGTCTGAACCCGCCGGACTAACTGTTGGTCCAACGGTTTCATTAACCGTGGTATTAATGTTTTAATGCAACCCTCGCCTGATTACATGTGAACAAATCCACAACCATAAATGCTAGCCGCCAGTCTATGGCCCAGGGATCTGGTGCTTGGTTCTTTGTAGAGGGGGTTGGCCCCCTTTTTCCGCCACCCGATTTTAACTTAAACTTTATGTGTGTGTGTGTGTGTGTGTGTGTGTGTGTGGTGATGCATAGAGGTTAAGAAACACTCGTAGCTCAGAAGTTCGGGCCATGGGGCTGCCACCTACTCGACCCGCGGTCGAATCCTGTTGACCTACAATAATTTTTCCAATTGAAATTTTACATGGCTTAGGGCCACGTGGCGGCCTTCGGGTAGGCCACATGGCACCCAATGGTTGGCCACCCCTTACACAGTCAACCCACTGTGCAATCCGAATGTGACACTTTTCAATATTTGATTGATCCATAAGGAATATTCTTTGGAATATTCTAAGGAATACTCCAAGAATATTTCGAGGAATATTCTCGAAATATTTTTTTTTAATATTTTTTTAATCAAAGTCAACCATGGTCAAACTGGTCTTTTGCAGGAAATTGTGAATTTTCAAACTTGAATAAATTTCGCATACAGTGTCGAATTTGAGTGTCGTTCGCAGCTACAGGATCATATCGACGAGGCCTATCCTGTCATTCTAGTTTCAACCAATTCTGAGCAGTTCCAATTTTGAGCATTTTTTCACTTAGGACATGATCACCTGATCACACCTCCCCATTGGGAAGCTTTTGGACCCCAAAAGCCTTCAATTACCTGTTAAGAAGATGAGGGTATAGGTACCTCACCTTTTCCACCTCAATCCATTTTTCCTTACTCGGTTTGTTGCCTTTAAGACCAAACCGAACATAATCAACATTTCCTCTCCTTGAAGTGCGTGTCCTTCTGTCAAGGATAGCATCCTCTTTCAGCTCATCCAAAAATTATGGTGAGAAATCATCTATGGATGGCAGCTGAATGTCACTTTCATAATCAGAAATTAAAGGATGTTCATACAAATGTAAATTTTCCACATTCACAACATAATACATTTGCATATATGAAGGCAAATCTAGTTGAAAAGCATTATTTCCAACTTGTTTAAGGATCTTAAATGGACCATAATGAATAGGCTTCATCTTTTTACCTTCTCCTTTCATTCTTTCCTTACTAATATGCAACCATACCTCATCCCCTTCTTGAAACTTATGATCAATTTTGTGCTTATCATGCCTCTCCTTGTACTTGCCTTGACTTTTTTCAAGCTATTGTTGAACTTGCTGATGTTTGAGCTGAATTCTTTCAATGAACATGCAAGCTTTGTCAATGTCACTATGACCATCAATGGCCACATCCTTCTCAAGAATAAAATCTAAAGGTGACTTAGGTAAATACCCAAAACGAGCTTCAAAAGGTGAAGTATTTATAGAATAGTGCTTGGCCGGGTTGTAAGCATGTTGAATGTAATGCAAATGCTCATCCCAAAGCTTGGGATGCTTGCTATAATAACCTATCAAAAGATGTACAATGGTTATGTTCACTACCTCTGTTTGGCCATTAGTTTGCGGATGGAAAGCAGTACTCTTCTTCAACTTGGTGTCCATCATCTTCCATAAATTGGACCAAAAATTCCCCACGAATCTGGAATCCCTGTTACTAACAATAAAAGTAGGCAAGCCATAATGAACCCATACATGTTGAAAATATAAATCAGCAGTTATATATTTCTTACATGGTATAAGAATACACATCTTGCTGAAACAATCAACTACTACATAAAGATAATCATGCTGCTTTCTAGATAATGGTAGCCCTCCAACAAAATCCATAGAAACACTTTCCCATGGTCTGGAAGGTACTGGAAATGGCGTATATAAACCAAGATTCCTATTGCTAGGCTTGCTTGTAGCACATAATGAACAACCTCTAATGAAACGTGAAACACTATCTACCATGCGAGGACAATAACAATACCTTTGTAAATGTGCCACCATTTTGCTTACCCCGAAATGTCCAACTATGAGAGAAGAATGAGCCTCTCTCATCATGCTTAGTCTCTCCCCCTATGATATACATAGCTTGCCCATATGAAACAGAAAATTATTATGCAAATTATAATCATTCTCCTCAACATGATTCCCTTCACTCAAGTTAGCATACACATCCTTAAAATCAATATCTAATGCATACTGTTCTATGTAGCTCTCATGCACAGTAGAATCATTCTTAAGTAAAGTAGTAGCACTAATAATAGGCTTTGAAAGCATATCAGCAAATTTATTGAAAATACCTTTCTTGTACCTTATTACCAAGTGAAATTGTTGTAGGAAGCCCATCCATCTGAAATGTCGTGACTACTGCAATTTACTTTGCGATTGCAAGTATTGTAAAGGCTGATGGTCGGTATGAACAATTGTTTCTTTGCCCATAAAATAGTGTTTCCATTTTTTGACACTTTGTACCAACACATACAACTCTTTATCATATGTAGGATAATTCACAACAGCACCATTAAATGTCTCAGAATGAAATGCAACAGGCTTACCATGTTGTAAGGGAACTGCACCCATGGCATAATCACTTGCATATGTCTGAATCTCGAATGGCTGTCTCAAGTCCGGTAATGCAAGGTATGGAGATGACCTTATATTCTCTTTCAAAGACTCAAAAGATTTCTGTTACTTGCCTCCCCATTGGAAAGCACACTTCACACTAGCCACTGCATGCATAGGAGCTGCTATGGCAGAGAAGTTAGAAATAAACTTCCTCCAATACTGAGCTGCACCCAAAAAAATTCTTACCTATGTAATGGATTTGGGAGTAGGCCAATTCACAATGGCTTCTACTTTTGAAGGATCAATTCTCAAAGCGCCTCCTCTTACTGTGTGTCCCAAATAAACCAAAGAAGTCTTTCCAAATTCACACTTTGACATTTTAAGAAATAACTGATTTTTCTTCAAAACATCGAGTACTTTCTTAACATGCATGACATGCTCTTCTCTAGTCTTGTTGAAAATTAAGATGTCATCTATGTAGACAATAACAAAATCATCAAGAAAAAGACGTAAGACATCATCCATTACCCGCATGAAAGTTGCAAGTGCATTGCATAAACCAAACGGCATAACAGGCCAGTCAAAGAGTCCTTGTTTGGTTTTAAAAGTTGTCTTCCAAATGTCACTTTCTTCAATTCTAACTTGATGATAACCACTACGTAAGTCTAACTTAGTGAAATATTTAGCATCTTTCAGCTGATCTAACAAATCATCTATCCTTGGAAGTGGGTAACGATTCTTTACTGTTATTTTGTTCAATGCCCTAAAGTCCACACACATATGCCAAGTTCCATCTTTCTTTGGAATCAACACTATCGGTGACCCACATGGCGAAGTGCTTGGTATTATGAAACCTTTGTCCAAAAAATCTTTAATTTGCTTCTTTATTTCAGCATTCTCCATGATAGACATGCGGTACATGCCTATGTTAGGAAGTGGACAATCTGGATGTAAATGGATTTCATGTTGAATCTCCCTTTTAGGAGGCAAACCTGTTGGTTCCTGAAACATCTCATGATGTGCATCAACTACATCATATAAATCTGATTTAAGCTTGGAATCACAATTTTCAAATGACTCATGATTCATATCAACCTTGGGCTTAACCATAAGAAGTACAAAACTCTTGCTAGAATTGACTAGCCTTTTTACCTGTCCCGCATTTACCATCGCTATATTTGTCTTCTTGCGATGTGCTCTGACAATGTACTCCTTGCCATATTTAAAGAGTTTATATTTGTTTTCATGGTGATGGAAGATCACTTTCCTGTCAAATAAGTAAGGACTTCCCAAAACAATTCCTGATATATCAAGAAGCACCACATCAAGTTCAACTATGTCAATGAAGTGTGCAGTAATTGCAAAGTGCAATATGCACTTTCTTGAGACTTTTAAGTTTGCATCCTTTCATATCCACCCAAGTGGATAAGGCTTTGGATGTGGAATGGTCTCAAGTCTAAGTTGTTTGACCAAGTCTTCTGATATAAGATTTGCGTGTGACCCACTGTCAAATAGTGTGTCAATTTTAGTATGTTTTGAGGCTACCCTCACATGGAACAATTCAATTCTTTCTTCCTCACTAGGAGCTTGTACATGACAGTTTGAAGTACTAGTTCTTGATTTAGTTCCTGTTTCCTTTCCCTTCATACTTTTCAAATCCATGGCTGCAATTTTGGTTTCATCCCCTGAATCATCACCTAAATCTTGAGGTGTAGTTGTAGTAGCTGCAGTTTTCTTCTTTCCCTTGTTTTTGTTAAACTGGTTTCTTTTTTCAGGATGTAATTTCCAACAGTTTTTCTCTTCATGGCCCTCTCTTGAACAATGTTTACAAATGACCTTTTCACCCTCTTGTTTGATAGATGCATTCTTTTTACCTTTTCCCTTAAATTTTTTATTTTTGTTCTTCCCTTTGAAAGGCTTGTTTCTACTCTCATCAAAAATGTTTTCCCTATAGCCTCTAAATGCGTAGCTTGTACACAAACTTCGTCTAGACTAGTAGGATTAAACATAAGGATAGTGTGTTTAAGGTAACTGTGCAAACCACCTATATACTTCAGCAAAGTATCTTGACTTTGTAATTCTACCCTAATAAGAGTGCTCTTCTCCTAAATTCCTGGGTATGGTATTGCACATTCTATCCCTTAAGCTGTCTAAAGTTTTGCCAGTTCATTACAGCCTTTTGAAGGTGAGCAAGAGGATACAATTGTTTCTTGATTGCAGTAATAAATTCAGTCCATGATAGAGTAATCTTACCATGTTTCTTGATTTCATCTCTGGTCTTGGCTTCCCACCATACCAATGCTGCTCCATCCATCCTTAGCGAGGCTAATTGTATTTTGGTGTCATCATCATGTAGATTTTGAATCCTTAAATAGACTTGCAATTGTCTAATCCAATTATCTAATTTCTCTGCTTTAACTTCACCGTTAAACATCGGCAATTCAAATTTGACATCAAGCTTTAAAAAATGATTTTTACCAGTGTTTTTTGACTTATGTGACCGATTTACCGAAGTCGAGGAAGAGGATGACGATGGAGATGGTGGATCACAATTTCCTCCATTCCCTTTCTTTGACTAATCATTACCCTTCTTTCCTCCTGAGGAATCCTCTCCTTCTCTTTGGTTTTTAGACCCTTCTCCAGCAATCCTATCATTTCTTTCTTGATAGAGGATCCTTACCATTTCAATCATATCCAAGAAATATTTTCGAAATACCCTTTCTTCTTCCTTGGGATCCATCTCTTCATGAGCTTCTCCTTCTCTTGAAGACATGCTTGTATCTGCTACTAGGGCTCTTGGAGGTGGTTCTCTGACCCTTCTTGGTTGTGGATTAGTTTGTGCACTAACCAAGTTTCCTTCACCTCTGTTGAGTTTTAACCTAGTCAGCATCAAAACTTGCAAACAAATGACTTAATCTTTGCAAAAAACAAATGCTAAGTAAAAACTCTAGCTCTAAACCATAGCTCTGATACCAACTGATCTGAAAATGGAAGTACTTGAAAATGTGTGCAAGGTATCCATTTTGATTAAATTAAATGTGAAACTTCTTAGATCTGTTCTAGAGATTGACTATAGGGGCATTTACTGGATATGTCTCCTTTGATAAAAGGATGAGATCCAGAGGCTACCTGGACCTTTACAGGCTCTGTCTTTAGAACTTGAAGAAGATAACACTCATGATCTGAAAATGAAACTACTTGTGTTTTATGTTCAAGGTATTCATTTCCATCAAATTATATGTGCAAACTATTTTATCTGTCTTGCAATTGAAACAAAGTGCTTTTGGTAAATTTCTGAGTCTTATGTGTGAAGGAGTACAATTTCTTTTTACTGTTTAACATTTTAAATTTGAAAAACACAGCAAGATAAAATCACATAATATAACACAGCAGCTAATGAGGTAGTTCACCCCTCTTGGGCTACATCTGCCGAGTCCAAGGCCCCCAAATGGGCATTTCCTTGCTCTTATTAGATGCTCAAATTGGTTATACAGTGATAAGAAAGCCTAAACAGGAAAAATAGGCTATGGAAATGAGTTCATAACACAGAAAACAATAAATATTGGCTTTTTTTTCACCTCCAATGGTTAACCATAGCCCAATACAGCTCCAACACTCCCTAGGCCCTTATGGCTCTCCAAGCTTCTCTGTTGAAAAAGTACCTGAAGATCAGCTCTGTTGACTCTGCAACCTGTGCCATTGGCTTTGGAATTCTCAAAATACCCGAAATCAAAAAAAAAAATTGCTCCAAAAGGTTCTGTCTAGTGAAAGTTATGTCCAACTGAAGTTTTGTCCAAGTTGCCTAAGGAAACTCCACCAAAAGTGGAATAACTGGAGTTAGCTCTGCTAAGTTTGGCCAACGCGCCTAAAAATGTGGACTCCGACAGATTGACCACGCAGTTTTTAAATGGGCAATAAATGTTAGGGTCGGCGGTCACATGGACCGTCCGAACCCGCCGGATTGACCGTTGGTCCAACGGTTTCATTAACTGTGGTATTAACGTTTGAACGCAACCCCTGCCTTATTACATGTGAACAAATCCGCAACCATAAATGCTAGCCGCCAGTCTATGGCCCAGGGTTCTGGCGCTTGGTTCTGTGTAGAGGGGGCTGGCCCCCTTTTGCCGCCACCCGATTTTAACTTAAACTTTATATATGTGTGGTGATGCATAGAGGTTAAGAAACACTCGTACCCCAGGCAGTCGGGCCTTGGGGCTGCCACCCGCTCGACCCGCGGTCGAATCCTGCTGACCTACAATAATTTTGTCAATTGAAATTTACATGGCCTGGGGCCACGTGGCGGCCTCCGAGCAGGCCATGTGGCGCCCAATGATTGGCCACCCCTTACACAGTCAACCCACTGTGCAATCCGAATGTGACACTTGTCAATATTTGATTGGTCCATAGGGAATATTCTATGGAATATTCCCAAAATATTCTCGAAATATTCTTTTTTTAATATTTTTTTAATCAAAGTCAACCATGGTCAAACTGGTCTTTTGCATGAAATTGTGAATTTTCAAACTTGAATAACTTTCGCATATAGTGTCGAATTTAAGTGTCGTTCATGGCTACAAGATCGTATCGACGAGGCCTATCTTGTCATTCTAGCTTCAACCAATTCTGAGCAGTTCCAGTTTTGAGCATTTTTCCACTTAGGACATGATCACCTAATCAAGAGCTAATAGCTCAACTGATCATAAATGAGGAGGAAACACCAAAAGAATAATAAGTTGAGATTGAATATGCCTTAGAAGGTTCATTACATGTAGAAAATCAAGTTTTTGTAGCTGTAGGTCAATTTTTGGAGACAGTTTTGAAATGGGCAATTTATGTGTTTTTACACAGTTTCGTCGCATTTCCTAGGCTTAAAGCTAAGAAAACGCTACGAAAAAACCTGTAGCAGCATTTTTGCTTCTAAAGTCATTTTTTGTAGTTTTCAAGGAGTGAAATTGATGGTGGTGATGTGTCATGACATGATTGACATCATGGAACAGCAAAGGAGTGGAGTAAATGGTTACAAAAGCTACTTTTCCAATGCTACCAAAACTCGCTACGAAACTGTCCTGTTTTCGTAGTGAGTAATTGTTAAAGGTTTTGGAGCATCTTAATGGCAGTTTTGGACAGCTGGAGTCCTCCAACATGTCAAGGGAGCTTATCATCAAATACTTATGACTCGAAGGAAGTGTTATGAAGACAGGTCATCATTCAAAGCAGCTTTGAAGATAAGGGTCATGCATTCCTAAAAAGTAGGGTTATGATCCACAAGTCTAGGAGGGTTTTTAAATATGTAAAGGGGTAATGAACTCTGTCATGTATCTTTCGAGCATGTGATAATTATTTTGTAACCATCATGTAATTGTTTCATAGATAAGGTAGAGTTATGTAATAAATAGGAGTTAGAGTCCTATTAAGAGATGTTTTCTTTAAGGTGTAGTTGTCAGTTTTTTGTTAGAAGTCGTGTATTTCAGTTATGAAAGGTGTCATAGGATAATTCGATGATATAGCCATCATGCAGATCATCCTTGTTGTAAAGAATGTCTATTTAAAGACAAAGCATCGAAGTAGTAAGGGGTTGGAGATTTTTTACACCAAACTGCTGCTTTTATGTATTTGACTTATATCAGTAATACAGAGTGACTTTCTTCTTGACAGACCTGAGATTCTCATGAGGTTTTTAATGTCTTTTTGCTCTATATCTTTATGTTTTACCACTTGTAGTAGATTTCATCTCTATTACTCAGAATTCATAATTTTATGCTTTGACTTCCTTTTGTGATGAAATGACTGTGTTATCCTATGTTTTATGTGTGAATTACCTTTTTTAAAGACCTCTATCTGCCTCAGCTTCCATGTCAAGAAACTTTGCCACTGAAACTACTGATTGTTGACTCCATAAGCCCAATGGTAGCAAGCCTGCATACTTTTCAACCTGCAAACATAGAAAACAGGTTAAATTTCCCAAAGAGTTATCCATCTAGTACTATCATTATTCAATATCATAAAACCCCTTTGAGAGAGCCCTCTCAAACTAAAGAGGCTAAGCTTCAGTTAGAAGTGGTTTGAAACAGTTACACAGAGTTTTTTGATAAGCAGCCAATCAAGTACAATTTTGTGATAACACATCTATGTCTTAGTATTAACAACATGTAATAATAGGAAGCAAGGGAAATATGCATATGTGCATATAGTCTTGAGATAAAGAACTTGTATTTAAAAGTGACTTGAACAACATTGAGAATAAAAGAAAAGAGCATGCAATATTGATAACAGTGGATGATCACAATATTGTAAAAAGAAAGTTACAACAAAAAAACAACTTTTGATAATGATTAAAATGTCAGCAAATGTAACAAAATTTTTAATAAGCTTTAAAAAAAAAGAAAAAAACATAATTATTTTGCATTATGAACCTTGGACTTGCCCACAACCCTAATCCAGAGGTACATACACATTTTGATAGCCCTAGCAATAGACACATTGTTATCTTGACAACCTGTGCACATCGTACTTGAAATTTTTGCACGTGTAGTCTAACTAGAGCTCAATCTAGGATAGTAGTTAAACAAGCCTACAAGTATCTTAAATCTACATGCTTAAGGCTCAAAATCAATCAAATTTTAAGAGATGAAAATACAGTAACAAAAAAAAACTACACATTGATCAATTTGATTTTCCTAGACCATTGCTAGATTCAAACATGGAGATCAAAATACTTAAAAAATTTCTTGATAAAATAGTAGAACGTTCATGGATGGCCAATGACGATGAAACTCTTTCCTAACAACAATTTGCATCTTACATCCTAGACCAAATCTTTGTGTCTTAAGTCAAATTGTATATTAGGAAAACAATGGATGTTTGGAAATGTATTCTATCTTTCACCCATAATCGGGTTAAGGTAATAGAACATCCCCATCCATGGCTATATAATCACATAAATATTACTATAAAAGGTCAAATAAGTTGAAATAATCCCATTCTCTAACTGGAATCATTTAGCACATCTTGAACAATGTAATCAGATAAATTGTGAGATAGTTTGCAACTCAACCACAATTTTGCCATATGATTTCTTTATGTTGCCTAGACTTGTCTAGCAATAAGTTTCATATGCACTTTGACACAATCAATTCCTCTATTGTTGCTACTATTCTTATTAGCCGAATAGATTGATACACCAACCATGTTTTCTATTAAGGTTGTCTAACTAGAATCATATAACACATCTTGAAAAATATAATCAAATAAATTGTGTGATTGTTTGCAACTAATCCATAACTTTGCCATATAATTTTTTTATGCTGCCCGGACTTGCCTAGAAATTAGTCTCACATGCAATTTGATATAAAAAACTCCTTTATTCATGCTATCATTCTTACTAACCAAATAAACTGATATAGCAGTCATGTTTTATATCAAGACTATCTTGAGCAGGAAGACAATAATTTAAATACAACCATCTTACTATATTGCAAGCACAATTGAAAACAAATGTATTCTTTAAAACATGAACACTACTAATAACTAACTAAATGCCTCATATTTTTTTTGTCACAACATATTCTAGAAACTCAAATGTTTGTCATAACACATAGGATATTTGAGCCTCTATAGATTAATTCAAAGATATCTTGAAAAATCATACATGATTTTCTTTCACTCAACTATAAACATATAATTATTTGCATGTCTCAATTTTTATGTGTGCATCTATCTATGTTGGATTTACAACAATGTGCAAGTGAAGCCTTTACCAAAATAAAATATATATATTTTTTACAACACATTTGCTTGTGGTAGAGTACAACAATCCACAATTGCATTAACTACATGTCCAAGAGACAAGCAATAAAATCCATTGCAGCATGGTTTTTGTTACCCTTGATTTTTTGCTACAATGTTACGAAACTCTTTTGATAATCTACTTTTCAGATTGCTCAAGGCAAGAAGCAATCCTTTTGAGATCATTAGTAAGGTATTCTTTGGCCTCAATCTAAAATTTAGCAAAAAGATCAAGGGGCATTGTGATTATTAATAAAGAATTTAAAGGCACCATTGGCACTATAGATCAATACAATTTTCATATTGGCTATATTACAACCACAACCACATCAACATAGAAACTTACTTTTAAGATGTCAAAAACAACAACAAGCAACATAAATTTATCTCACATTACTGCAAAAAATACATAATGCTATTGATAATTGAAACAACGAAGAAGAATTCTCAAATGAGTTTTTCAAAGTAGGATCGATCTTTGACCTCCTTATTGTCCCTGTGGAATTTCCTATGTTCATTGTATGTAGCTCTCAAAAACAGTAAATTGGTTTTGGGTGCAAGAAAGTTGTTTGTGGAACAAGTCGTTCAATTGAATAGAAATGGCAGATGATGTTATGTCGTCTCAGGCTTTGCATACATAAACAACCCTTAAATAACATAAACTGAAGAGTGGGTGGCGGATCTATAATGAGGGCCTAGATATCTCTAGCTTGCTTGCTTATCTTGCTTGCTTGGCTACGTGTTTTAAGGAGTAATGAATTGGAGTAAATAAAAGAAACCCATGCTTTTGTCAATAGTTCCTATTGGAGCGATGGAGGGGTGGACACGGGCGACAAACTACTTTATTATTTCATAGTGGCCCTTTTTCCAAGCTCAATTTCCAGTGTTGGTCAGCTTCTTAATCCAATTAACTTTAAGAAATCATCACACAGAGAAGAAGGGTACACAAACCAAGTTACAGAGTTGGAGAAATTGGGTTCATGATTCCAAAGGGAGGTTGCGGTCAAATTAGGAGAGTGAATCCCCTATGCAGAAGGATTGGTTCAACATGCCAAAGGGGGGAAATTTGAAACACAAGATAATGATATACAATTGAGAATCCAACAAAATGAACAATAAACATTGTTGAGATATAGACAATCAAAAAACTTAAAATGAAACCCTTTTACTAAGGCTGAGTTTGCAGTAATATCACCCTTGAAGTGATTGTTTCAAAAATGTCCAAGTATCAACTTTGCAAGCAGTCCACCTCTTAGCACAACAACCCTAACCTTTGTCACAACAAACTTGCAACAAAGCCATAAACATATTAGCACCTCACGCAAAAAAATAAATAAATAAATAAATAAAATCCATGAGAACAATAAAAAAACCAGAAATATGATACCTGAATCGTGGTTTATGGGAAACTCGTAAGCACGCCTCGTAAGAGAAAACCACCAAGGAAAAACAAGAAACCCTTGAGAGAAAAAAAACCCCTGAAGCTTGATTTATACCAAAGCCCTTAAAGACCCACTGAAGACATAAAGAAACCCCAAGGAAAAAACTAGAAACCCTTGTAGGAAAGCACCATCCTTGAAAAAACCCCTTGAAGAGCGACTAGAGTAGAAACCCTTGTAGAAAAGCACCAAATCCCTGAAAAAAACCCTTGAAGATCGACTAGAGAGCAAAGGCATCAACCCTCGAACAATACAACACCAAAGCACCAAAACTTACCAAAACCCTTGGTCACCGACTGGAGAAACAAATAAACTAAACCAAAGAAAAATACCTATAAACACCAAAACACACCCACTAGATAGCAATACCGGGAAACTGAAATGTATCCACATAAATCTGTGAGAACCCAAGGAAACCCCAAGTTCCAAAATACAATACCAGAAAAACACCAAATCTTACCAAAACCCCTGAACATCAACTGGAGACACAAAGAACCTAAACCAAATGAAAATACCCATAAACACCAAAACACAACCACTAGATAGCAATATTATGAACCCAAGAAAAACCGAAGCACATCTGAAACTACAATGCCCAAGGTTCAACTATAGAACAACATAAAATATTTCCTGAACCCCCTGTAATGTGGACAATTCACTGCCCGACTGCATAATTCAAAAGCGACGAAAACTGCGAGAACCCAAGAAAACCGACATTAGAAAAGCACCAAATCTTACCAAAACCCTTGAACACTCACCAAAGACACAAAGAACCAAAGGAAAATACCCATAAACACCAAACCACACCCACCAGATACCAATACCACCAAACTGAAATGTATCCACAAAAATCAGTGAGAACACAAGAAAACCCGAATACGAAAACAATACCCATTACCCAAAGCCAATTTAAACCTCCATTAATGTTTTTATCCTTCCACACTTTTCCTTTCTCCTTGCAATAACACTTTGTGACGTTGAACCTTAGCATTTGCAGCCATGGTGGTGGCGGCGCGCCAACCTCACTATGTCCAAAACTACAATGCCACATGTACAATGTACAATGAACCATTAATACCTTTGCATGGAAACTAAATATCCTTACCTAAAAACAATAATATAATAATAAAAATATTTTTTAATCCTTACTTATACATCATGCATATACTCTAATAATGAGAAATGATAATTGAATATTAAATCATATTTTTAATATGTTAAATTGAATATTAAATCCTCTTTTTAATATGTTATGAATGTACCATACAATGCATTTCCCTCTTACTTGTCTTGATATGAAAGTCAAGAAACATAATGCCCCACCTCATAATAATAAAAAAACCAACAATTTGCCCACTTTTTTCAAAATGAGATTCCATTTCTAGAACGAAAGGTATAAAAAATAAATGTTACGATGGAAAGGACACCATAAATGGTGAAGTGCAATGAACGAGATTCACCTCTATCTTCACATCGTTCCTTGCATATCTCCTCACCGCATCTTGTCCCCCACCCCAACACAACTTGCATACCTAGTGAGCGACAAGTCTGCCCCTCAAGGACATATTCTATGCCTGCGAGCTTTCACCGACACCCTTGGTGTTAAATATCAAATAATATTTTCTCAACTTATTAGGTTAAATATCAAATAATAATTTTTTTCTCAACTTATTAGGTTAAATATCAAATAATAATTTTTCAACTTATTAGGTTAAATATCAAATAATAATTTTTCAACTTATTATATAAAGTTGAACAAATTTTTAAAAGTTAATTTTAAATTTATCAATAATTATTTATGAGAGTGATTGGAGATTTTTACATTTGTTCACCAACACCACCCTTTAATGTCATTATCATTGAAAAATTTTATATACATTTCATAAATCACAAGCTAAATTCTTACTTTGTTCATATTATTAGAAGTTTCTAAAATAACACTATATAATATTTATGATCCGTATAGAATTCAAATGGAAACTCCCTTCATGTTTAATCTCTAATGATAAAATAAGTTACCATTAGAAATTTTAGATAAATCACAAATATTACATAATACTATTCCAAAAATCCCAACAATAATTATACATTTTATTGAAATATATTTAATTTAAATTAATATTAATAGTAATGTTGAGATTTTAATTTTAACAATATTAATGTTTATATAAAGTAAAAGTAATTTGGTATATTGGTTGAAGTAGGTGAGTGTTGAATTTCATGTCACAAGTTTTATGGTTGCTTTTTAAATTGACCATCTTTATTGTGTACTTTGCTTGATGTCCTACCATCTTTAAATACATAAATGTACTTATTTATTTTTTACAAAATATACTCTAAAATAGTAAAACATTTTTTTATTAAAATAAAATTAAAAATATATAATCTCAAATGTATTTTTTTCGTATATGCCAACTTATTCTTATAGGTTGATATTCATATTTTTTATTCAATTATTTGTGCCTTCCACATAATCAAATAAGTCATCATCCTAAGAAATACTTGTTCTTAAATGTTACTTTATAGCTATATCATAATTTATATATTAACATTGTGTTACTTTATAGCTATATCATAATTTATATGTTAACTTTGTATTTGATTATGGAAAAAATGAAAAGAATGATTTATTTTAACATTTGAAATTTATTTAATAAATTTGTATTATAGATATAATTTGAATTTTATAGTATATAATAATTTAATTTTAAATATTAATTTGAAAAATTGATATAATTTTAAAAAATATTAAAATAAATTTTGCTTATTAAATTTCAAAAAGGTTATATAAAAAATGACACATTTTATTGATGAGTTATTATATTTTCTATTTTGCTAAATTATAATCTAATTATTTTTTAAAAACGTTGTCATGAAATTAATATAAAGTAATAATTATATCAATTGAATTTAATTTGGATGGTTGAGTAAAATAGTTGTAATTCTCTCCATCTAAATTTAAGTTTAAGTTTGGTAAGTTAGTTGACATGTTTAAATTTATGTAATTGAATTTAATTTGAGTGATTGAGTAGAATATTTGTTATTCTAAGTTGAAGTCTCATACGTTGACATAATTAAGTTTATGTAATACTTAAGTTGATATATATTTGTGGTATTTTAGGAGCATGTCCCCCACTCAAAAATGACACACAAATTCTTAACCAATTGTTTTATAATAAACTGGATACCAAATTGATATATAAATGATCTTTTAAGAAGAAATACATTCTCTTAACCATCAAGGTCACTCAAACTATTAAATAAAATAATATTAGTATGCCCATAGGTACTCTCTAGCATAGTATGTGTCACACCCCCAAGTTCGTTTTACCCCTTGGTTGGTCGTGCAACACCAGCTAAACACCTACTTTTTCGTTTCGGCATATTTATGGACTACGCCTCCAATATACAAGAATTAAATCTCTTCTTAAAATTCTTATGTTTTTGCGGAAAAAACATACTTAAGCAAAAGAATGAAATTCATATATAAATGGCAAATTTTATAATAGTATATAAAATTTATGCGCTTGTTTTTATACAGGAAGCGTCCCTTTTTACGTAGTAAAATTCAGAATTTACACGATTCGGATTTCTGCACGCAACTCGCTGCCATGCCGCACCACTGTGGAGAAAACTTGACTCCACCTGGCACCCTGCACGAAGTCCTAATCAAGTTGCAACCATAACCGCAGCAGGGGTCACTCACCCGAGTCGAACCAGCCCTTTGTCGTCTCTGTTCGTCACACTACTGCTACATCTACTACTTGAGCTAATCACAACTCATTCGCAAAACTCGACTTGACCTAAGACACACTGCTCTGTCGTGCTGCTATACGTTTAACCTGACTTGCGGGCTCATCCCATTCCTCGCACTTTCGTGTTGTCCAACCGTAGACCCGTTCGTATGATGAACTCCATCGTTGGTTAATTCCTTTGAATCTTCCACCGTCTACCAATATATATGACATGGTTGTTGTGTGTGTGGGGGTCTCGGTGGACCCGAGTTGACCCACCATGCGTTCACCGAACATGACTCGGCCCACTATAACATTGGCTTGCCCACCGCATATGTGTTTGGTGGTGGTGCGATGATTTACCTCGTCCACATATATACGTCGCATGGTAACCGACCGCATTTCCATCGCAAGTCACATTCACCCGGGCGTCCGTAGTGCGAGTCGCCTTCCGCATTCACGAGTCTGCCCGATACGTTCACGGGCACGCACGTTGCACCATGGCGCACACCCCTTCCATCGTTTTTCCTAAGCGTGCCTGAGTTGGGCACCTGACTCACCCGAGTCATGGGGAACTAGCTCGTGGGCCTGACTTACTCCCCCACCTTGAGCCATTGTCGTCCCTGGAAACCTGATAGACCTCATAAAATGATCATTAAACTCTGCAATCTCCTTTCTCCAATTCCACAATGAATCCTATATTTCCCAACTTGTCTCCTCCGGTGTGTCTCTCCACTAAACAAGAAACTCCCTTCAGGATGCACTCCCAACACTTGTGGTACGAAGATCAAGGATCTTCTCCAAAACCAAGTTTGGTCTGTCCACTATCATAGCTAGTCCCCTCAATAGTGTTTTCCTCTCAGGATGATTGTCATCAAGTCTACATTTCTTAAGCCAACTCATATGGAACACAAGATGTTTTGAACGCATGTGGTTCAGAAGCTCCAATTCATATGCAAATTCTCTAACCTGCTTCTTTATTCGGAATGGTCCCTCATATCTCTTCGTCAAAGATCTAGCAATCCCCTTAGGTGACTGAAAATGATCTCCAGTGATCCTAAAAAAAACCATGTCTCTAACATCGAAGTGTGCATCCCTCCTATCCTTGTTCGCCCATTTCTTCATTCTCCCTGCAACAACATGAAAGTGAATCCGTGCTAACTCCAAGGCCTCCTCCCATGCTGTCAAGAATCTCTTGGCATATGGGATCTTCCAAAATCCTTCCAGTAGCATTGTATGTGATGCAACTACCATCTTTCCATTGACCAACTCAAATGGACTATAACATGTTGTGGAACTCTTCTGCAAGTTGTAGCTAAACTGAGCCACATCTAAGAGTTTGGGCCAATTATTATGATCAGCTGTGACATAATGTCTCAAGTAGTCCTCCAACAATGCGTTAATTCATTTGGTTTTCCCATCTGTCTGCAGATGGTAACTTGAACTCTGTAGTAATTCTGTCCCAACTAGCTTGAACAAGGCATTCCAAAACTTCCCTATAAAGTGTGGATCCCTGTCAGATACAATACTCAAAGGTACTCCCCAATACTTCACAATGTGTTTGAAGAAAATCTTAGCAGTCTTCTTAGCTCCACATGGTATCTTTGTCGGAACAAAGGTGGAATACTTGGAAAAATAGTCGACAATAACCATAATCCCGTTATAGCCCTGCACCATCGATAACTGAGTGATGAAGCCCATTGAGACACTCATCCATGGTCTCTTTGGGATCAGTAAAGGATGTAACAATACTCCATGTCTCTGAGTATCTGATTTGTCTTGTTGACAAATGATGCATGTGTGTACATACTCCTCCACATCCTGCCTCATATTTCCCCGGAAGCACCCCCTCTCTAATAATGCCATAGAATGACGCTGCCCCAGGTGGCCATCCCAAGCTAATTCGTGGCACTCCTTCAAAAGGTGCCTCCTAAGTCCTGATGACTTTGCAATGTAAATTCGATTCCCATAGAAAGAGTCCATCTCGTAAGAAAAACTTACATGTCTTCCCTTCCTTCACCAGCTTCAAAATTATCTTTTCTTGTGTATCTGTTTCCACACTAGCTTGAAGTCTATTCTGCATCTCCTCGGTCGTGTTGAATCTACTCCTCGTCCTATCATATCGGTCTTCCCCATCTAGCACTGCTAGTTGTCCCTTTCTGCTAGGGGCATTTGTAACAATATTGAGTTTACCCGGCCTGTACTCAAGGGTGATGTCAAACTCTGCTAAAAAGTCTTGGCAATGAACTTGCTTCGCTAACAGCTTCGGTTGTGATGCAAAATAACTTGTTGCAACGTTGTCAATCTTGACAACAAAAGGTTTTACAAACAAATAATATCTCCAGACATGCAGACAATTAATGATGACAATCATTTCTTTCTCATGGATCAGATACTGTCGCTCTCTATCTTGTAACTTCTTGCTCTCATATGCCACTAGAATGCTCATCCTGTAATAGAACCCCTCCAATTGCAAAATCTGATGCGTCAGTGTGGACCTCGAAAGGTTTTTCGAAGTTAGGCAACCTTAGTATCGGTGTTGTCACCATCCTTCTCTTCAGCTCTTCAAAAGCTTCACAACACTTCCCTGTCCAATCCCATCACTTCCCCTTCTTCAGAAGGTTTGTCAGTGGTGCAGTTATCTTGGAATAGCCCTTTACAAACTTTTGTTGGTAGTTGGTCATCCCCAAGAAAACTCTCATATCATGGGCATTCTTTGGTTCAACCCAATCCTTTATCGCCTTGACTATGCTCGGCTCCATCTGTATGTGACCCTATCCAACAATGTGTCCAAGGAAGGGAATCTCGATTTGAGCGAACATACACTTAGACTTCTTCAAGTACAGTTGATGTTCCTTTAGCGCCTCGAACACCAAAGCCAAGTGCTTCTTATGATCCTCCATGTTGTTACTAAAAAACAGGATATCATCCAAGTACACAACAACAAATGTGTCAAGGTATGGACGAAGTACACCATTCATCAATGTGCAAAACGTGGCTCGAGTGTTGCACATACCGAATGGCATGACTAGGAATTCAAAACTCCCATATCTCATCACGATCACAGTCTTCTTCTCGTCTCCTTCGGCTATCCGCAGTTGATAATACCCTTGTCTCAAGTCCATCTTGGAAAACACTCTGGCTTTCGCAATCTTGTCGAAAAAATCCGCTGCTAGCGGAAAATGATACCTGTTCCTTATCATTTTCTTATTCAATGCACGATAATCACAAAACATCCTCGATTCATTCGTATCCTTCTTCTTCTGGAACAATATTGGAGCACCATATGGGGACCTTGAAGGTCGTATGAAACCTGCTTCAGATAAATCCTTCAGCTGCTTCTTCAACTCTTCCAATTCCGGCCCTGACAATTAATAGGGAGCTTTGGCTGGAGGTTCTTTCCCCGGCTCTATTTCAATAGAATGGTCCACTGCACGTCTAGGTGGTAGTACTTTCGGAAGCTCATCGGGCATAAGATAACCATGTTGCTGCAACACATCAGAAATCTTGGTAGGAATAGGCATCCCCACTCCATCATCCTCAACTCCATGAATCACTATTGCAAATGTCTCAATCTCTGGGTCCTTCATAGCCTTACTCATACTTAGTGCAGAAACATGCTGCACAATCACTTCCCTACGCTATGGATGGGTAGGGTAAGTCCACCATCGTGAGTCCTTCTCTATCGCTATCTCACTATGAGAAGGCATAACAACTCCCTTGTTACCCTTCAAAAATTCCTGCCCCAATATCATGTCAAAGTCCCTCATCTCCATCATAGTGAAGTCCAGATAACCCTACCAATCACCAATACGAACCAACACTTCGTTTGCCAATCCCGACACTTTAGTCTTGGAGTTCACTGCCTTCATTTCCGCTTCCATAGGGATAAGTTGCAACCCAAATTCCTTCGCTACATCAGTCGTCATAAAATTATATGTCGCCCCCATGTCCACCAATGCTTGCACATTCTTGCCAAGAATCACAAAGTCAAGAAACCCCAAGCTATGTAAGCAATTTTTATAGACTTGAGCTTGCACACATACCTAATTACTGCGTCTTTTTTTGTTGGCTCTGATACCATTTGTCACCCCCCAAAGTCTGTTTTCCCCCTTGGTTGGCCGTGTGAAACTGGCTAAACACCTACTTTTTATTTTCAGCATATTTCCGGACTACGCCTCCAATATAGAAGAATTAAATCCCTTCTTAAAATTATTATGTTTTTGCGGAATAAAACATACTTCAACAAAAGAATGCAATTCAAATATAAATGGTAGATCTTATAATAATATATAAAATTTATGCTCTTGTTTTTATACATGCAACATCTCTATTTACATAGTAAAGTTCAAAATTTACACGGTTCAACTTTCTGTAAGCAACCTGCTGTCGTTCCGCACTGCTATGGAGAAAACCCGACTCCACCCGACACCCTGCACGTAGTCCTAACCGAGTTGCAACCGCAACCACAGCACAGGTCACTCACTCGAGTCGACCCAACCCTCTGTTGTGTATGTTCGCCGCACTGTTGCTATGTCTGCTACCTGAGCTGACCGCAACCTGTTCGTAAAACTCGAATCGACCCAAGACGCACCGCTCCATCGTGATGCTATACGTTCAACCCGACTTGTGGGCTCATCCCGTTTCTCGCACTTTAGTGTTGTCAAACTGCATACCCATTCGTATGATGAACTCGATTAATGCCTTTGAAGCTTCCATCATCCGCCAATATATATGACACGACTGCTATGTGCGTGGGGGCATCGGTGGACCCGAGCCGATCCACCTTGCGTTCACCGAACATGACTCGGTCCACTATAACGTCAGCTTGCCCACCACACATGTGTTCGGTGGTGGTGCAACGATTTACCTCGTCCGCATATAAACGTCACATGGTAACCAACCACACTTCCGTCGCAAGTCATGTTCACCCAAGCGCTCATAGTGTGGGTCGCCCTCCACGTTCACGAGCCTACACGATACATTCACGGGTGCGACCGTCGCACTGTGGCGCGTGCCCATCCATCATTTTTCCTAAGCGCGCCCGAGTTGGACGCCCGACTCACTTGAGTCGTGGGGCACTAGCTCATGGGCCTAACAACATGAAAGAGGTGTTGTAATGTTATGTCTGTCAAATTACAAAAAAATAAAAATAAATTATTATTAATAAAAATATTTTGACCCTCTCCCCTCTTGATGGAGATAAGATAGATATATATTGGTTTATATATAAATCATAATAAATATAAACTTAGAAATAAACAAATTGATATTGATAAATTTGGTATTTGATAAACAATAATAAATATTACATTTTGATATTTAATATAAAATATATATTTTTTAATAAATAATATTTTGGTTAGTAAAAAAAATTAATTTATAAAAATATTTAGTAATATTTATGTGTACTAGATTTTGGAATGAGAGAATGTTGTGAATGTGAATATGGTACCCTAAATGATTAAATTTTTTACCTAAATTTAGCTTAATGTTAGAAGTTTCATCTAATATTAAGTTGAGAGTGTCAAGATTAAGAACCCAACAACCTGCCAGACACGTAACTACTAGTAAACCTATGGGGTCTACAACCTATCCTCTCGGTAGGTCACAACTAGGGGATTTGAACCTTAGATCTCTCAATTTTCACAGATTTCATATTACAAAATGTCAAGATTTTTATCTTAAAAAATATTTTTAAGTACAACATATTGAGATAGTAATACATTTTAAATATTATTTCAAATAAATTAGAGGAGAATGTTGTGAATATGAATACGGTTAAAAGTTCCACCTAAATTTCTAAACGGTTAGAAGTTTTAACTAACATTAAGTTGAGAGATAAAAAAAGACTTTAAATTACAATGTATTGAGATAGTAATATTTTAAATAATTTGGAGGATTAAAATTAAAATTTAATATATTATGATAATTATGATTAATGTTTACTAAATTTACTAAGTTTTTTATTTAAATAAATTTTGAAATAAATATTTTGCGTGTGATAACCTAGTTTGAAAAAAAAATAAAAAAATTCTAATAAAAATAGATATAATAAAAGAAGTGTTTGTAATAATTAAATAAAAATATTTACGTTTTAATTTAACAATACTTTAAAATATGAGGGGTTTCCGCAGTGCATTATATTAGATATCATTTTTGGGATTCAACTGTGTTAAGTAAGTCATTCATCTATGACCATTTCCATGAGAGGTAGTCACAACTCACTAATTTCTCATGATTTTTGAATAGTCCACTTAGTCCACTTCTTCACCCTTGAGCATCACCACATGCTTTGAGTGCTAAGCGGACTATTAAAAAATCATGAGAAATTAGTTAGTTACGACTACCTCTCAAGGAAATGGTCATAGATGAATGACTTACTTAACGCAGCTGAATCCCAAAAATGACATCTAATACTTTAAAACTCTATATCCAAAAAATTAATTCCCAAATTCTTATTTTCTTGAATTTGAAATTATATTTGGCACCTAATGTCTCATTTTCTTGAAATTAAATCTCTCTATTCCCACTAATTGGGGATGTCTAGTTCCAAGCTCTTTTTTCCTTTAAATCAAAGGTACTAAATTCCTGTAACCATTCCTTGCAAATTGGCTCCGTCTTACTCCCTTTCCAAGCTCCAAAAACTTTGAAAGAGTTCATTTATAATTTTTTTTGGTTAAGAGGATAAATTGTGTTGAACAAATCAATTGGAGACAACTTGTTCTCTTCCAAGCTCCATAAAATTTGGAAGAGATTATTAATAAATTTCTTTAGGGTAAAAAGGTTAAATTATGTTGAACAAATCAAGTTTACATAGTTAAAATTTCAATGAGGGAAACAATCCACAACCCTAGCCAACATGGGCACTTAAAACAATATATTAATGAAAAAAATGTATATAAGTATTTTTAATCTTTAAAAATGACCTTTCATGTTAATTTTTTTGTAAATTTAGTAGTACCTATCTATTCCTTCTTCTAATAAAAATAGTTGGTTATATTATCAGATTGTATACTTGATAGCCTCCACCTACCCGTAGGAAACCAGATTTGTTGGCCACCTCAAAGAGTTATAAGCCAACCAAAATTGGAAAAGTTTAAATTTGTCTCTAGCTACCTTAACAGGTCTATTATCTACTTATCTAGTGACATATAAAGAAAGTAAATGCTATCCGCTCTTTGCATATCAAACAAAAACAAGGAACCACTAAACTCAGTCATCTAATGATTCAATGGGGGCCACATCCTTGACACTTGACCCGGGCATATCAACTTGGTTCATGCTATGAAGTTGTCATTCTATTCGACCAAGGCGAACATTCTGATGGTGTTGCTGTAGGTGAATTTCTTGGATATCCCTGCGAATTTCTGCTAAAATAGAGGTTGCCTTTGGGTCTCCTCCTATCTCTTGAACAATGACAATGGCTTTGACCATTAAGCACTTCATAGTCCAATATATATGGATATACTACTTAAATAATGTGAGACTGCCTCTAGTGTTTCCCGGGTCTGTCAGCATCGGGTCCATCTCATTATTAGGGATGTCTTCCTCCATTTTTGTTTTAAGGTCCTATTCCCATCCAGAAATCAAAATTTTTATGTGACTAGGTGTCCCTACTCCATAGGCATGGAAAAGGTTCTACGTAATTTCCTGCCCAAATTTCCTTCCCCTTTTGCTAGGCCCCACTTTTGCCTTTCCTTTTTCCTTGCCCCCTCTTTTCCTAGACTACGCTTTCACCATTTTTGTTTGAGTCTGGTCTCCCAGCAGCTAAACGTTCACCAAGGTCCACATCAGGGTTCTCCCCCGATGTGTAGTAGCTCGAGGGTGAGAAATGCTAGGAAGAACTGTAGAAGGGAAAAAAATAATAATATTGAATTTAGTTAGATTACATATAATATTATCATGCTTGTTGAGGGTCGCCACCCCAACCATTTTCTTATTCTTTTGACCATCTATCCATTTTCCTTTATCCCTGGATATGTTTATATTTGTTGCCAGTGGCAGCTTCCTGGGCTGGCCTGTGAGCAGTGTACACTTCTCATTTCCTTCAGTTCCAAAAAAAAGGTCACACAAACGCGCCTCTTCCTACCAAATTTTGTTATAGATCCACTTCTCAACATGTGTATGGAATAAGGGCTTGACTTGCAGGAGCGAGATGTTCCAACTCACCACAAACACCGAGATAGAGACCAGAAAATGACTGAGACGCCGAGACAGAGACATATAAGCTTCTTCCATGCATCCCAAGAATAAAATCTCACCCTGTCTGGTAACTGAGTTAACCTCCCCAAATAAAAACCCAGAATTAGGCCTATTGAGAAATTTTCCCCTGACCCTATTGACATTAGCAAATGAAGCTCTAACCCCCAAATTATTATTGTAAGACATGCATGCAATTTCGTAAAATTTCCTAGCAGAACTAAAAAATTAACAAGCAGGGAAATGAAATTGACCAACAACACTGTCGAATTGACAGGAAGAGCTGCGGAATTGGCTACCTGTACTGTGGAATTGAAATTCTGAACTATGAAATTGACATGAAAAGCTGTGAAATTGACAAGCAGTGGTCTGAAATTGATATACAACACTGTAATATTGACATGTAAAGCTATATAAATGACATGCAGGAATAACAAAACAGTTAGAATGACAGAGCAAGTCGGGGCTCAGGGTTTCCCCCTCACTTTTGCCCGCCACCTCCCCTGTATTCTTCATGCCCATAATATGGGAGTTAACACAACCAATGACATAATAGCCACTAATGAAGTCATGTTCTTCAAATAAAAATCATGGATGAATTGGTTGTTAAGTCATGAATTAGAGATGATCCTTTATGTTATTTAAATAGAGGATATGGCCCAATGGGTTGTTAAGTCATGAACAATCTTTAATAAATGGACCCTTGTTATTTAAATAGAAATCATAAACCTATTGATTGTTAAGACACACATATTCTTTAATATATAACCCTTGATTTTATTTAGGTAGAGATCATGGACTAATTGGTGGGTAAGTCACAAATCAATATAGCCATAAATATTGAAAATAATATGAATGGTAAAATCACTCATGTTATTTAAATAAATATCATGCACCAATTAGTTATCAATTCATGAATCATTTTTGATAAATGAGTCTTCATGTTATTTAAATAAAGATCATAAACAAATTGGTGCATTATTGGAGAATATGAATTGTAAAATCATTTCATGTTTACTAAAAACAAAATTTAACTAAATACACATTAAACCATGTTGATTGTCACTAATTCCTAAGTGTTAGATATATTACGGAATTAGGACTATATGTTATCAAAAAACACATGACCCATGGTGATTACCATAATAAATATGGGCTTTTTCGAGAATACTATCTAAGTTGAAAAAACACATGACCCATGGTGATTACCATAATAAATATGGGCTTTTTCGAGAATACTATCTAAGTTGAAACTACTCTTTGATCCTAAAATTAGCCATGACTCAAATCCCAAAAACATCTAAGAGTGAAAATTAACCCTCATACTGACCACATGTTAGTTATTTAAATAACATGATTTTATGATCTATCTATATTTATGAATTACTAGGTCAAATACCAAAAACATATGACAGTCAAAGTTGAAACTACTCTTTGATCCTAACATTAGCCATGACTCAAATCCCAAAAACATCTAAGAGTGAAAATTAACCCTCATATTGACCACATGTTAGTTATTTAAATAACATGATTTTATGATCTATCTATATTTATGAATTACTAGCTCAAATACCAAAAACATTTGAGAGTGAACATCACCTAGTTGTCTATGGAGGTGGAGGAATTTCTCAGAACGCCAAAAGTGGTAGGAATGAGACAATTTTTAGGACACCCAAAATATTGAAGTTTGATAGTTATAACCTGGATTTACAAAAATTACTGCCAGATTTTCATAAAATCTTAACTAAATTTCCATGATTTTTAAGGCAAAAAAGCAGTCTAATTAGTCTAAGAGTGAAAATTAACCCGTCTGACCACATGTGAGTTATTTAAATAACATAACTATTTTTAAGTAGTGCCAATAAATCTATCTATATTTAGGAATTACTAGCTCAAATTCCAAAAACATCTAAGAGTGAAAATGGACCCTCATACTAACCATAGTTATTTAAATAACATGATTTTCCTTAAATAACATGAATCTACCTATATTTACGAATTACAAGCTCAAATCCAAAAAACATCTTATAGTGAAAGACCATCGTCAACATACCACATGTTAGTTATTTAAATAACATAATTTTCCGTAAATAACGCCAATAAATCTACCCATATTTATCCATAATAATTAATAATAACTATCATACTTTATTACCTTAATATATATATATATATATATATATATATATATATATATATATATATATATATATGAAAGAATCAATATAAATGGTTGAATGCTTTAAATTGAAAAAAACAATTTAACTGGTTAAATATTTAAAAAAACATAAATAAAAAAAAATATATAAAAAACATAAATAAATACATTTGAAAGAATCAATTTAAATGGTTGAATGTTTTAAATTGAAAAAATCAATTTAAATGGTTAAATATTTTAAATTTGTAGAGCGTTCCAAAATATTTTATAATTTATATTTTTTAAACATTTCTTTTCTAGTTTTACCAAATCAAAATTGAAATTTTTACCAAATAAAAAAAATGAGATTTCTTAGAAGGTTATGGAAGTGGGCGCTGCCATTAGAAGTTTCTTTAGCGTAGTCAATTTGAAGTGGTCAAATTCGCTTTAGCGAGTCGGTAGTGAGCAATTTCTTAACGGCAACCGCCTTGGGTTGCACGTTCATCTTGGTTGTATGGCATTAAAGATGCTTCTCCTTGCTTCCAATATCCAATAAAATAAAAATAATATAATGTTTTTTTTTCGATTGTAACATTTGGGCGGCCCTGGCCTCATAAGACTATATAAGCCTCACCACCAGAAGCTCATGGTTTCAGTTGAGAGGGTGGTCTCAGAGCTGATAGTTTGATTTTTAGTGGTTGTTTTTCGTCGATATTTTTGCTGGAAAGTCGCGGTTTTCGAGTTCTGCGGAGGGCAGCAGCAGCAGCTGGTTTGAAAGCAGCAACAGCTGTTTTGGAAGCAAAACAATGTGTGGAGGTGCCATTATCGCGGATTTCATTCCCCCCAATCGATCTCGGCGTGTAGCTGCTCGGGATCTATGGCCGGATTTCGACACTTTCGCTGAATTCATCAATGGCGGAGCCGTGCCGGAACCCTTCAAGCAGAAGAGTAAGCCCAGCAAGGGTTTTGTCAAGACCCAGCAGGAATTTTCTTCCGGTAAGATCTGAGTATTATCGATCTCTTCTTATTTCAGAAATCGCTGTTGTTTCTTGAGGTTCATTTTGTTGTTATTTTGATTTTGGTTAGGGTTTGAAGATGGTAGAAGTGAGGCGATTCCTACTTTGAAAGATGTGGAGGGGTCGGCACCCAAGATTGCGGGGAGGAAGAGAAAGAATTTGTACAGAGGTATCCGACAGCGTCCATGGGGAAAATGGGCTGCGGAGATTCGAGATCCCAGAAAGGGGGTTAGGGTATGGCTTGGAACGTTCAACACTGCAGAGGAAGCTGCCAGAGCCTATGATGCAGAGGCTAAATTGATCCGAGGTAAGAAAGCCAAGTTAAACTTTGCTGATGACTCGTGTTCTGTTAAAATGGACAGAAGCAAGAAAGTGTCAGGAAAGAAAGCAAAGTTGTGCACAAAAAACCCTGCTTTGTTGTTAGAGGGTTTCAATACAAACTGTAAGGTAAAGTCCTCATATTCAGCAAATCCTGATTTATTAGAGAGTTACAATATAAACAGGAAAGTAAAAGCCTCTTTGAATGGTTTCGGCAAATCAGATATGAAAATATGTGAATACGATGATATGGAGTATGGTGACTCTGAGTTCTCAGAACCCAGTGCCCCATTTCAAAACAATTCAAATGCATGCACAGTCCAATTTTCTGAGAATAGCAATTTAAACCAAACTTTGCAGAAATCGTGCTCTTGTGAGTTCTGTAGTCACAATTACTCAGAGATGAGCAATTTGATGCCTGCTGCTTATGGCAATGCTGTAAATTTTGAACCAGAGAAAACTTGTCATCCAGGTGGATATTTTGATTCTGATCATAGCAGCATGTCATTTGAAGGGGCCCATTTCCCATGGGCTCAAGAAACAAGGACCCCAGAAGTTTCTTCTGTATGTGATGATGCAAATGAGTCTGTCTTTGTGGACATTAAGCCGCAGGTCGATGATGTTGTTAAGACCAGACCTGTGGATACCCCTATTGACCTCGATGGCGGGACAGGCGATTGCTACAAAACACAGGGTAGTGCCGGGCAGTTTGACAAAGAGTTGTCTTATTTGACATCATATCTTGAGTTGTCTGAGACTATTAATGCTAAAGCGAATCAATCAATAGAAGATGCGGGTCACTCTGCGGGCTCTTTCCCAGATGAGCAGTGTTTCCTGGAACATTGGTTTTTGGATGATCTGCCATGAGCAGTGTTTCCTGGAACATTGGTTTTTGGATGATCTGCCATGAGTAGTGTTTCCTGGAACAATGGTTCTTGGAAGATCTGCCAATTTCAGGTTTACGTTATCCAAGGAGTCCTGGTTCTTGCATCTGAGGCTTACTATAAATACATAGCAAGCAAGTAGACTGGTGGTTTCAGTTTTGATGTTGCAGGCCTATGTCTAGCCTGTACAGTCTTTTAAACTCGTTTAGTACTTTTTGCTTTTGTTTTTCTATTGTGAAGCCTCGTCGAAGGCTGAAGACAGGATAGTAGAATTAATATGTAGTAATTGGTTCTGAAAGATTTGGGGACTCGGTCCTTTGGATTATTAAGTTGCAGAGAAGACTGAAAAATCTCTGAAGATTTTTATGAAGATGCTATTTTTCCCATATAATTACTAATTTAGTAGCTTGATGTAGGCAAGAATGCCCCTGGCAGGAGGCTTCAATCCATTGGAAATCATTCTATCTGGTTTTGATCCAATTTGTAGCGTATCTGAAAAATTCTTCTTTATGTTGTTATTACTTCTGTACCTACAAATTCTCATTCGTTAAAAGATAGAGGCAAAAGTCATGTACATACATGTTGTTATCTAGATTCAATGAGATGGGTATTATTTTTTTTTGTTATCTAGACTCAATGAGATGGACACTTTTATCTGATTGCTTGTATATGAAGACGATCCATGACACATAGATAATAGATTGCAAATGTAGTAATTAGTTCTCAAACATGTGTACTGGGACCTGTGGATAATTTAGTGACAGGGAAATGTGAAGAATCTCTGAAGATTTTTATTTAGCTATTATTTTTCCCACATAATGACTAATCTCGTAGCTTGATGGAGGAAAGAATGCCCCCAGCAGGAAGCTTCAATCCAATGGAAATTCCATCTATCTGGTTAGGAGACAATTTGTTGCATAAATGCCCAGTGTTACATTTAGATTGAAGTGTTTATTTTTGAGCCATATCCTTTTGTTTTAATTTTAGTGATTGAACTTTTTAATTTTAGTGATTGAACTAAGTATTTTATTCCAGGAGAGATTGAGGAGGAAGTTTTAACATCCAGTGTTACATTTAGACAAAGTGTTTATTTTTGAGCCATATCCTTTCTTTTTAATTTTAGTGATTGAACTAAGTATTTTATGGAAGGAGAGAGTAAGGGGAAAGTTTTAATTTAGACTGAAGTGTTTATTTTTGACAAAATGAGATGGTCCCTTCTATCTAATTGCGTGTATGTCAATACTATACATGGCACTTTCAGAAATAGGAATGTCGATAATAATGCTGCATTGGGCAGTTTATGACCAACATTTTTTAATGCATGATCACTTGCAAGCATGCTACCCTTTGAATTTCTTGCAAATTTTAGGAATACCCTTGAGATTTTTTGCAAATTTTAGGAATGATCTAGGAATGAGAGACCAGACAATTTAATTTCATAGGTGTTGGTCAAACCTGCCATCAGGTGAATTATATATTATGAATCCATTATGTTGAAAAGAAAGTGATTGAGCCTGCAAAGCACATATAATATCAAACCTGTAGATGGTAGAGCTATGATCAAAATATTTCAAAGCATAAATGCAGTGTTCTATTCCATTTGGTCAAAGCAAAGAAAATTTAGAGCAGTCCAATTTAATGAAATATAATGTTGTTGGTCAAACCCACTGTCATATGGATTGTCAATTTTGAATCTATTATGTTTATTAATGTGATGCAGATGACCATTAATTATCATGGTGTATCGAAACGAGTCAAAGCAAAGAAAATTTAGAGCAGTCCAATTTAATGAAATATAACATTGTTGGTCAAACCCACTGTCAGATGGATTGTAAATTTTGAATCTATTATGTTTATTAATGTGATGCAGATGACCATTAATTATCATGGTGTGTCGAAACGAGCCTTGAATGTGAACACCATGTCAAAAATGTCTAGATGGAATAGCTATGATAAAAGTACTTACAAAGCATAAATTGAGTGTTTTGTTCCAGTTGGTTAAAACAAGGAAAAATTGGGACGAGACCAGTAATGAAATATGATGGTTGTTAGTGATACCCACCTCATCAGGTGAGTTGTCAATTTTGAATGCATTATGCTGACGAGTTGTCAATTTTGAATACATTATGTTGATTAATGTCATGCAGATTGTCATTAAGATGAATTAAAACCGTCATTGAAAGCACATACCATGTCAAACCTGTAGATGGTAGTCTTGTAATTAAAATATTTACATAGCACAAATTGAGTGTTGATTCCTGAAAATTGAGACCAGACAGACTACTATCTGTGAATTGTCAATTTTGAATCCATTATGCTGATTAATATGATGCAGGTGATCAAGTGAGTAATGAAATATAATGGTTCTTGGTCACACCCACTATCCGTGAATTGTCAGTTTTGAATCCATTATGCTGATTAATATGATGCAGGTGATCATTAATTATAATGGTGCATTGGAACGAGCCTTGAAAGCACATGCCATGTCAACGCCAAATTAATGAAATATAATGGTTCTTGGTCAAATCCAAATCCACCTTCAGGTGAAATATAGAAGGATCCATTATCTTGAAAAGAATGTCATGCATTTGTCTATTATGGTTCAGACTCCAAAGCATATACTATGTTAAACCCGTAGATGGCAGAGCTACACTCAAAATACTAACAAAACATAAATTGACTTTTGGTTAATTCTGGTGAAAACAAAACAATTTCGTCTAGACCAATTTAGTGAAATATAACAGAGCTGAAGGGATTACATATTATGACATATTAATAATCTGAGCATTTGATGTGTAGCTAGCATAATATAATTATTTTTTTAAGATTGATATCTTGTAATGTACTTGTTTATGCTTTTGGTTGAACCACTCCACTTTTTTTGGGGCAAACTTATAAAATTTCCCTAAGACAATTTAGCATTGTAAGAGATGTACTGGTCTGAGATATTGTAGAATGTTAATAGATTAAGGTTGAGGCATTACAGGATGCAAATAGGTTAAACTTTGACTTAATCGAAACACAGTTTTATCATTATCATGTTAGATTTGTAATTGCGAAGAATCTATGGGCCAGATAAAGATGTTGTTTTGAAGCTTAATGGTAAAAAATTATCCACAGAAGAGGTAAATCGATGTAGTTTTGAAGCTTATTGATAATCAATTATCCACAGAAGAGGTAAATCTCCTAAGAAAAGATGAAGTAAAACTATTAACAAGGAAAAAAATATGTTGGAGTTGAGAACTTTTATTAAACATTAGACAAGTTCTATGGTACAGCAATTGTAATTGGAGCAAGATTAATTATGCAAAGCGATTGTAACTTGAGCAGGATTTATCATGCAAGTGATAGAGCGGAAACGTTTGTAACTTGAGCATGATTTATCATCAAGTGATAGAGCGGAAACGTTTAAAATATTTTTTTGGTGGATAAGTAAACTTATCATTTGGGAGATAATGATCATGACCCAGGTTTCCCTTTCTCTGTTTTTGGTTTTTTTGTATAATTGCGAAAAATCTATGAGCCAGATAAAGATGTTGTTTTGAAGATTAATGATAATCAATTATCCACAGAAGAGGTAAATCGATGTAGTTTTGAAGCCCAATGATAATCAACTTTCCACAGAAGAGGTTAATCTCCTAAGAAAAGATGAAGTAAAACATTTAACAAGGAAAAAAATATGTTGGAGTTGAGAACTTTTATTAAACATTAGACAAGTTCTATGGTACAGCAATTGTAATTGGAGCAAGATTAATTATGCAAAGCAATTGTAACTTGAGCAGGATTTATCATGCAAGTGATATAGCGGAAATGTTTAAAATACTTTTTTGGTGGATAAGTAAACTTATCATTTGGGAGACAATGATCATATCCATGTTTTCCTTTCTCTGTTTTTGGTTTTTTTTATCTATAGATTGTAGTCTTATTGTCCAGGTTATATGCTCAAAGTTTTGGCTTCTGTTTTTTGCATTTACAGATCATTGATTTTTTTGCTGCATCTAGAACATCACGGTGCAGATTTAGATTGTAGTCTCACGGTCCAGGTTACATGCTCAAAGTTTTGGCTTCTGTTTTTTGTATTTATAGATCATTGGTTTTTGGCTGTATCTAGAACATTGTGGTATGCAGATTTTGGCTTATGTTTTTTTCATTTACAGATCATTGTGTTCTTGCTGCATCTAGAACATTGTGGTCTGCAGGTTTAGATATGTAACTGCCACTTATTTTAAACATTTTTTTGGATGGATAAGTTAACTTATCATTTGGGTGATAATGATAATGATCCAGGTTTCCCTTTCTTTGTGTTTGGCTCTTTTTGTATCTATAGATGGTATTCTCATGGTCCAAGTTACATGTTTCTGTTTTTGCATTTATAGTTCATTGCTGGTCTCAGATTTTTTGCTGCATCTAGAACATTGGGGTCCCCAGATTTTATAATAGTTTTTTTTGCTGTATCTAGAACATTGTGGTCTTTTTGCTGCATCTAGAACATTGGGGTCTTCAGATTTTATAATAGATTTTTTGCTACATCTAGAACATTGGGGTCTTTTTGCTGCATCTAGAACATCGGGGTCTGCAGATTTTAGAATAGCTTTTACATTTAATGAAAGATTTTAGAATATGTAACTACTTTTTATATTTAATGAAAGATTATAGATTGTAGTCTTCTGATTCAAGTTACATGCTCAAAGTTTTTGCCTCTCTTTTTGCATTTACATATTATTGCTGGTCTCAGATTTTAGAATATGTAACTACCTTTTAGTTACATGCTCAAAGTTTTTGCCTCTTTTTGCATTTACACATATTATTGCCGGTCTCAGGTTTTAGAATATGTAACTACCTTTTATATTTAATGAAAGATTATAGATTGTAGTTTCATGGTCCAAGTTACATGCTCAAAGTTTTTGCCTCTGTTTTTGCATTTACATATTATTGCTGGTCTCAGATTTTAGAATACCTTTTATATTTAATGAAAAATTTTAGAATATGTAACTACTTTTTAAATATAAAAGATTTTAAAATATGTAACTACCTTTTATATTTAATGAAAGATTATAGATTGTTGTCTTATGATTCAAGTTACATGCTCAAAGTTTTTGTCTTTGTTTTTGCATTTACATATTATGGCTGGTCTCAGATTTTAGAATATGTAACTGCCTTTTAGTTACATGCTCAAAGTTTTTGCTTTTTTTTTGCATTTACATATTATTGCTGGTCTCAGATTTTAGAATATGTAACTACGTTTTATATTTAATGAAAGATTATAGATTGTAGTCTCATGGTCCAAGCTACATGCTCAAAGTTTTTGCCTCTGTTTTTGCATTTACATATTATTTATAAAAGATTATAGATTGTAGTCTCATGGTCCAATTTACATGCTCAAAGTTTTTGCATTTACATATTATTGCCGGTTTCAGATTTTTTGCTGCATCTAGAACATTGAAGTCTTCTGATTTTTATAATAGAGTTTTTGTTCCATCTAGAACAGTGGGGTCTTTCTGCTGCATCTAGAACATCATCTAGAACATCAGGGTCTACAGATTTTAAAATATGTAACTACCTTTGATTTTAGAATATGTAACTACTTTTTGATTTTAGAATATGTAACTACCTTTTATATTTAATGAAATATTTTTTTACTTCTAAAAAAAAGTCAAATTGTTAATTAGAGTATACAACATTTAAAAAAATAAAATGACATAAACATAAAATGACATGATAGTAAGGTTATATTTAATATTTCAAAAGGAAATTTTAGTTGAATTGTCATAAGGAAATTTTATTGAAGTCATTAACATTTCAAGTAAGCTCTTTTAAAGATATGATATAAGACTATATTTAATATTTCATACTGAAATTTTAGTTGAATTGTCATAAGGAAATTTGGTTGAAATCGTTAACATTTCAAGTTAATATGCTTTTCAAAATCACAAATCCATTTTTTTTAATATATTGATTCATTTTTATAATATTTTAAAATTATTTAAAATATAAATAATTATTTAAAACAAAATTTTCATTTTAACAAAGATAATTTTTTAATATATTGATTTACTTTTATGATGTTTTAAAATTATTTAAAATATAAATAACTTTTTAAAACAAAATTTTCCCTTCAACAAAGATTTAGACTGACACTTTGCAATAGACTGTTTACATTATATAAGACAAGAAAGAGCCTTAAATTGATACTGCAATAAAATGTTTAAATTATGGCATAAAAACTTTCCAAAAATTGACATTGCAATAAAATGTTTAAATTATGACATAAAAATGTACTTGTTTTAAAAATTTATTTATTATATTTCACAAATCAAACTTAAAAAGTAATAAAAATTGAAATAAGACTAAAGAAAACACCTACTAATAATATATTAGGATTTGACAAATCAAACTTAAAAAGTAATAAAAATTGAAATAAGACTAAAAAAAACACCTACTAATAATATATTACAATCATAAAGTGAATGCATATATTTTTATTTTCTTTGATACCTACCATACTACAAAGGTTTTTTTTTGGTTTTATTTTACAAGATTTGACAAATCCCAAGATATGAAATTGAAAAAGTAAATAAAAATTGAAATAAGACTAAAATAAGTTTAAGAAAAACACCAAGTAATAATATATTACAATCATCATAAAGTGAATGCATAGTGGATATTGTAACTTGGTGTAACTTTCAATCAGTAGGAATTTGGATACCAGTCATTTAAATTTATTTAAATATTTAAACTAGGGGTGTTGAAATTAAATATGCAGTAAAAAAACCAGTTTAAACAATACAAATCAAGATTTCACCACAATTTTTTTTAGCTGGATTCTGGCCAAAAATTCATTAGAAACAAATTTAGATACCAGTCATTTATATGAGAAAAGAAATTTGAGAACAAATAAATTATTTAAATCTATTTAAATATTTAAACTAGAGGTGTTGAATCTAAATATGTAGTAAAAAAACCAGTTTAAATAATACAAATAAAGATTTCACCACAAATTTTTCAGCTAGATCCTAACCAAAAATCCATTAGAAACTAATAATGCAAATCAAGATTTCACCACAAATTTTTCAGCTAGATTCTAACCAAAAATCCATTAAAAACTCTAAAAAATCGCACTTAAAAACAACTCCAATATAAACTGGATTACAAATAAATATAAACTTTGAAACTTTCTAATGTATTTTTTTTTATTATATTTGTTTTATTTATTTTTATTTTCAAAAGAGAATACAACTATATTTATATATAAATTGATTTTGGAAGTGTTTGGAAAGTCCATTAGTATGGATTTCACTAAAGGTTGATTTTAAAAGTGTCTGAAATTTTGGTCAATGTACTATAGGTGCAAATTAGATATAATTCTTAGTGTATGATGTACATTAAGTGGTTAATGTTGGCACATATTATAAGGACTATTTGGCATAGTGTGGAAAATGTGCATATATTTTTGAGGTTAATTTTGTTGGACAATTTGGCATTGTGAAAAAAATGTACATATATTTAAGTGACATAATTCCAATGTTATTATTTTATTATGCGTTAATTTATTGCACCATTTTGACACTTTCTTTGGTCAAGGCCCCACTAACCTTATTAACTATAGAGAAGACGACAAGGTTGGATAAATCAATGATCTATTATGTGGAATCATAACAATAGGATGTATCATTTTTTTTCTTTGTCTCTTTATTTGTTATGTACCTTAATAATTTTGAAAATATAATTTGTTATCAACCTATTTTGCTACCCTTACATCATTGACCCCTATCCCTCACAATTAGATGTCCTTTTCTTGGCTTGGGGTTCCTATTTTTTCCAATTTGACCCTTAGCCACGGGTTGGTAGGGTTGTGCTCACGGCCAAGGGCCTCTAGCAACGACTTAGGCCTCTTGTGCTTGCGACTAAGGCCCTCATCCACTCTTTTTGTGCCTGCGGCCAAGGGAAATTTCTAAAATCACTTGGTCCCTAAGAGATCATCTCGATTACTCACTGATTCGAGTTGGCCAGGACTGATCTATTAGAAGTTTCTCTAACTTCTCGTCATCATGAACGTCCACATTTATCCTCACAGGATTTGTCATTTACCTATTTATATTGGATTGTTTGAGAGTAGCCAAACTATAGGGCGAGAGCTATGCCGTTTTTGGAGAGGTAGATTTGGGAGAGCCATATTTCTGTCGCGCTGAGATCTTGATCCTTTGTTGCTATCTTGCTATCACATTGAGAGCTTATGAGGTCTTATTTTCTATGTGAGTGCTCTTTATACTCATCCATCACATCTAGTGGGGAAACTCTGTTGGATCGCAAAGACGAGATGTTGGAGCGGAGGCATAGAAAGCGTTGAATCGTGTTTTTGAGATTAATGAAGATCTATGTTCTCTCCCTTACATAATCGTGTTTTAGATTACATGATTGGTTTATCATTATATCATTTTTTATCTAACGATCTTCCGAGGAAGATCACTTTTTGTCCTTGTATGTTTGTGATTGTGTGTAGGTATTGAGAAGATATACAATATCCCCAATCCCACATGATTCACAAGCAACATGAAATTGGATCTATGCTATGAGGAAGATAAGAGTACTTTGCCTCCTCAGGAAAAGGACATCTAACTAAGAGGTCTAGGGGTCAACGATGTAGGGGTAGCAAAATAGGCTGATAACAAATGCCCCCTAATGTATGAGGTTAGAATGGGAAACTGATGGCTGAAATACATTATAATAAAAATCATAGGTCAAAGCAGAAGTGGGGAAACAAAGCCAAGAACGTAGACCAGAAAACACGGAAGCTGAAATCTCAACTGCTGATAACATCCCTGACGTGGGCATACCCATTGCTTGGTCATAAGAAGATACTAAACATGGCCGCCAAACATACATTGTGGATCCATGATATAAAGGACTAAAACATGGCCACAACTGACATACATATTGGATCCATGTGACTCAATTAAAATAACATAGCCACTAAGAAATACAATCGTGGATTTATGTCACAATATACATCAGTAGGAATATGAACACATGACAGACAAAGAAGTGTCCCAGATAGCCCTCAAAATACATAAATGATAACTCCAACGCAACCTTGGAAGGATGTCATATAAGAGTGAGATGTCCCTAACCCAGGGTCTTCTACATAACCCCGATAGTACGAATCTACTCATGTGAATAGATGAGCTGAAGTCGAGCAATGGTAGAAACTGCCTGCTTACCAACTCATTAGGGGAATTTTGAGGTCTAAAATGGGCCTCCTAAGGAAATTATAAAATAATAGTGGAAAAAATCAAATAATATTTGATGACATCATCAAATTTTAGAGGGAAAAATGAAAAAACTAATTTTTCAACTCATATTTTCAACTTATCTCCCAAAGTTTTTACTCAAATTTCGAGCGGGAGTACTCGTTGGATGCGAAATTTAATTCTTCATCCAAGGAGTACCCATTTTTCATACTTTCGATGGGTCCTACTACACGAAAAATGAGAAATACATAAAAAACGTGATTGTAATCACGTTTTTTAATGTATTTCTTATTTTTCATGTAGCAGGGTTCATCGAAAGTATGCAACATGGGTAATCCTTGGATGAGGAATTAAATTTTGCATCCAACGAGTATTCCCACTCGAAATTTGAGTACAAATTTTGGGAGATAAGTTGAAAATACGAGTTGAAAAAATAGTTTTATTATTTTTTATTATTTTTACCCTTTTATTTAAAAAATGGTAAATCATCCCCCATGGTTGACATTATCATCTTGAATCCTATTGGTTGTTATAAAGTTTATTTTTGTTGTACATTTTTCTTAGGAGGCCCATTTTAGACCTCAAAATTCCCCTAATGAATAAGGTAAACCAGTAACATATGCGAGGGAATCCACCAATGAAGAAAATGGACCCCAAGGTACCTAGTACATTCCACTAAGTGTGAATCGATGAGCTGATGTCGAACACGAGCAAACTCGACCAATCAGGGGCCAATGATGTGAACCCACTTTCAATCGTGAGGAAGCCTGCCACTGAGGTTTGCAAGATCCGAGGTACTATAGGTTCCTAGATCAAGCTCCTGGATAATGATATGAAGTCGATAAGAGAAGATCCGTCGAAGGAGGACCTTAATGTATTCCCCATCAATCGACACAGAACAAAACATGATGATGTGATGTATGGATGAATTCATGAAGCAATGAAGTATAACTGACACAAGGATGATCAACTCAAAAAGGTCAACATTCTATCACACATGACCGACACAGGCCGAGACTTCCCTTAAACACATAATGACACAACAAAAGAGTGACTTGACAACATGACTAAACGATCACCATGTGATATCATTGCAACGACACAAGAGGCATCGAGGCATGCTCCATATGACAAGAAGAGTTACCGGTCGAAGGAGTAAAGAGACTCATATGGATGGTACGAATCCTAGGAAAGCTAAAACCAAACTGTAAGATAATAATACATATACATGCCATGTTCAAGGGTGACGCAATTAACGCGACCAATGGATGAAAAATGAAGATAGATGTTCCCTCCCTTGTATTTATTTTTCTTAAAGTTTTTTTTTCATAAAGTTGTCCCCCAAGCCTGAAAAAGAGATAAAATTATATAACAGAGAACCTCCTAACCAAAATATACTAGGGTATTCTTTTTTCGTAACTAGTTTATCCCAGTCCAGAAAAGGGTCAAACTTATACTCGGTAGACGACACTTCAGGTAATTTTATGAGCGTGAAGTAGACAAGTTCACTTAACAATATTTTCTAAGTTAAGGAGTTTGAAAAGAGCTTAAAGAAGACTCCTCCTGGAGGAGCAAGTGGTATAAAGGGTAGCAACTAGTTCTGGTAATGGTGGAACTAGTCATGACATAAGGCAGACACGAGGTTGGCTAATAAGACCACTCATCACAATGGTTCCTCCAGGAAAGGGTAAAACACCAAGTGAATGTAGACGATAGGCCAAGATGGTGATGACGATGGATAAGAGAAACCAAGGATCAAACTGCAGAAGCGGGATAATAAAAGTGGCAATCACAAGGGATAGAGTGTGAAATCCTCCTCGGGTATGGCCAGAAAAGAGATGAAGAAGAGGATGTGAGGCTCAAATTCGAAGTCATGGCGGGTTAAAAGGAGGAATTCTGAGAGAAAACAACTGCATGGACACCAAGATGGCAAGAGGGTGCTAACTAGGGTATCCATGATCATGTAAGTGCTACCAACAAGCTACGAAATGCATATAGGACGTGGCGAAAGTCGCAACTTAACGAGGTCAGACCTAAGGCATAAAAATAGTGCTGACGGTAAAAATGCGAAATCAGATAAATTTACCTACCCCTATATGCTAGTAAAAGGATCATACCTCAAGCCCGGTGTAATAAAAGGTGTCCTCTCAAGATAGAAGCAAAAATTGACTCCCAAGTCCTCCTGCAAAAGGTAAATTAAAAAATAGATCATAAAGCTCCAAAAATCAACTTTGACTCAAAAAAAAATAAAATCCTCAAGATGCCAAAAAGGTTTTAAAAGGAGCTCATACCTCCCTATTTGATCATTGTGAAGTTTGTAAAGAAAGGAGGAGGGAGCTTCCAAGGGTTTGAGAGCAAGAGCGAGGAGGAGGAAGCAACCATCTTCGAGCAAGTAAGTAGCTAATCACCTGTCTCTCAGTGATTTTCGCACTTAAATGTCGAGCCATTGTGTCTTGAAGTTGGGGGTTTGAGTTTATTGAGGAAAATTTCCCCTGGCTGCAGGCTTGCTACGGGATTTTTCCGGTCAAAGAGGCCTAGCTTCCCGTGTCAAAGCTGCAATTGAGGGACAAAATAGGAAAATTAGAAATTATTTTCCTTCAAATTTGTTTAACTATGTTTTTCCCGAGTTGTACAGTGAATAATACACGTAATGTGGGTGCAAAAGTAACCATGGTGTATGAATGGAGAGAAATACATCATATAGAGAATGAAATCCAAGCAATGGCCCACGAGCCAACCATCAATGCCTTGATGAACTGTGGTTTACTCAAATTCTTTAGAATTCAAAGCATGGCTAGTCAAGACCATATCTTGTCATACATTGTACGGTGGTGGGATGTGGATACTCAACGCTTCATTGTTGGGCCAAAGAGATTCACCATAGAAGCCTCATACATATATTTTCTCACCGGTTTATTGAGCCACGGGGCTCTAGTTGTGTTGATAAGGGTTCGACATTTAAGTGCAGAAATGACTGAGAGAGAGGTGATCGCTACTTACTTTCTCAAAGATGGCCACTTTCTCCTTTATCTTTCTCTCAAACCCTTGGAATCTCCCTCCTTTCTTCACAAAATTCACAATGATCAAATTGAGAGGTATGAGCTCCTTTTAAAACCTTTTTTGGCATCTTGAGGAATATTATTTTTTGGCATCGAAATCGCAAGGAGTTGTTGTTCCATGATCTAGTGTTCGATAGATCACCAGACAAATACAAGCACGACTAAGAAGATATACAAGATCCCAATCCCACATGATTCACAAGCATCAAGCAATTGGATCTATGCTATGAGGAAGAGAAGAGTACCTTGCATCCTCATAGTTTGGGGATGGATCTTAAGTTCGAAGCAGAATTATTGCGCTCCACACGAGAGATCTACCCGATCCGCTTCAGATCGCAATACTTGCACACAATCACAAACATTCAAGGACGACAAGTTATCTTCCTAGGAGCATCGTTAGATGAAAAATGATATAATAATAAACCAAGCACAAAATATGAAACATGATCATGTAAGGAAACTAACATAGATCTTCATTAATCTCAAAAAAATGATACAATGCTTCTATACCTCCTCTCTAACGTCTCCTCTCTGTGATCCGACATAGTTTCCCCACTAGATGTGATGGATGAGTATGAAGAGAACTCACATAAAAAATAATACCTCACAAGATCTCAATGTGGTAGCGAGATAGAAACGAAGGATCAAGATCTCAGCACAACATAAATATGGATCTCCAAACTAGATCTATTATCAGCCTATTTTTCTAAAACAGGCTGAGGGTACATATCAAGAGGACTTGGGAGTCGAAATATAGGGCAAGAGCTTCGAAACTATAGGGGTCTAGTGTCCGATAGATCACTAGATAGATACAAGCACAAATAAGAAGATATATAAGATCCCCAATCCCACATGATTCATAAGGATTATGCAATTGGATATATGTTATGAGGAAGAGAAGGGTACATTGCCTCCTCACAGTTTGGGGATGGATCTTGAGTTCGAAGCAGAATTCTTATGCTCCACACTAGAAATCTACCCGATCCGCTTCCGATCTCAATACCTGCACACAATCACAAAAATTCAAGGACAACAAGTGATCTTCCTCAAAATATCGTTAGATAAACAACGATATAATGGTAAATCAATCACATAATCTGAAACACGATCATTTAAGGAAGAGAACATAGATCTTCATTAATCTCAAAAACATGATATAACACTTCTATACCTTTGATCTAATGTCTCCTCTTCACGATTTGGAAAATTTTCCCCACTAGATGTGATGGATGAGTATGAAGAGAACTTTCATAGGAAATAAGACCTCAAAGGTGATAACAAGATAGCAACAAAGGATCCGATCTTAGCACGATGACAATATGGCTCTCCAAAATGGCATAGCTCTCGCCCTATAGTTTGAATACTTTCCTCAGGATGAAGTGCACTGCAGATCCATGACATAAAGTGCTAGAACATGATCGCGACAGACATACACAATGGATCCATCTGACTCAATCAAAAGATCATAGCCACTAAGAAAAACAATCATGGATATATGTCATAGTATACATTAGTAGGACTATGGACACATGACAAACGTAGAAGTGTCCCAGATAGCCCTCAAAGTACATAAATTATACATAACTCCAACACAACCTGGGAAGGATGTAATATAAGAGTGAGACGTTGCTAACCCAAGGTTTTTGACATAACCTCGATGGCACAAATATACTCATGCGAATAGATGAGACGAATTCGAGCAATGGTAGAAACTGCCTGATTACCAACCAATAAGGTAAACCAATAACAAATGCAAGGGAATTCGCCAATGAGGAAAATGGACTGCAAGGTACCTAGTATAATCCACTAAGTGTGAATAGATGAGCTGATGTCGAACACCAGTGAACTTGACTAATTAGGAGCCAATGATGTGAACCCAATTTCGATCGTGATGAAACCTACCATCGAGGTCTGCAAGCTCCAAGGTACTACCGATTCCTTGATCAAGCTCCTGGATAAGATGAAGTCGATAGGAGAAGATCTGTTGAAGGAGGGCCTTAATGTATTCCCCATCAATCGACATAGAACAAACTAGGATGATGTGGTGTATGGATGAAGTCATGAAGCGATGAAGTACAAGTGACACAGGGATGACCGATTCAAAAAGGTCAACATGATACTGCAGATGGCCGACACAGGATGAGACTTCCCTTGAACACATAATGACACTAAACAAGAGTGACTTGACAACATGACTAAATGAGCACCATGTGATATCATGCAACGACGCAGGAGGCATCGAGGCACGATCCATATTACTGGAAGAGTAATCAGCTAGAGGAGTAAAGAGACTCATATGGATGGTACAACTCCTAGGCAAGCTAAAGCCCAACTATAAGATTATGAGACAAACAGATGCCATGTTCAAGGGTGGCACAATTGACGCTGCCAGAAAAATGAAAATAGATGTTCCCTCCCTTCTCTTTTTATAAGTTTTATTTTCGTAAAGTTGTCCCCCAAGCCCCAAAAATAGTTAAAAGTATACAAGGGGGAACCTCCTAACCAAAATAGACTAGGGTATTCCTTTTTCGTAACTAGTCTATCCCAGTCTAAAAAGGGGTTAAACTTATATTGGGTAGACGACACTTCATGTACTTTTACGAGCATGAAGTAGACAAGTTCACTCGACAATATTTTCTAAGTTAAGGACTATAAAAATATCTTAAAGAAGACTCCTCCTGGAGGAATGAGTGGTATAAAGGGTAACAACTGGTTCTAGTAATGATGGAACTTCTCATGACATAAAGTGGACACGAGGATGGATAATAGGACCATTCATCGCAACGGTTCCCCCAAGAAATGGTAAAACACCAAGTGAGTGCGAACGGTAGGCCAAGCAGGTGATGACGATGGACAAACGAAACCAAGACTAAAACCGCAAAATCATGCTAACAAAAGAGGACATCATGAGGGATAGAGTGTGGAATCCTCCTAGGGTATGGTCAGAAATAAGATGAAGAAGAGGACATGAGGCTCAAATTCAAAGTCATGGAAAGTTAGAAGGAGGGATTCCAAGAGATAAAAAATGACTGCATGGACATCGATACAACAAGAGGGTGCTAACTAGGGTATCCATGAGCGGGAAATATCTACCGCCAAGCTACGACATGCATACAGGAAGTGGAAAAATTTGAAACTTGACGGGGTTAGACCTAAGGAAAAAAATAGTGCTGATGGTCAAAATGCAAAAATGACCTACCCATATATGGCAGTTCAAGAGAAACACACTTAAAGACCAATGGATGTTCCAATAGAAAAACCACCCTATCCTGTAAAAACCATCTAAAAAGACTAGACCCATGGTTAAATCACATAAAGAAATAAATAATCATGGATGAGTGAAAAACATGACCTATAATTTTGGTTTTTTTAATATATATATGTCTCTATGTGTGTGTGTGTGTGTGTGTTTTTTTTTTTTTTTGCATAAATAAGGCATGATAAATACTCGCATCACACACTAAACCAAAAAGGGGATAACTCATCATAATCTTATATACAATATGTACAAGCATGACACAGTCTAGTACGCCACACTAAGGTGTGCCCAAAACAAGGCACAGGCAAAGGGTTTCTATATGCAAACTCACAAAGGGAAAGTGAACCATATGGCTCACCAAAGTGGGGCCATGGCAAAGGAAGCCAAACTGACCAATCCGGAAAGGTTGACCATGCCAGGGACAATCTAACATAGTCATACTTTTAAAACTGCCCCATGAACATAAAGGAGGATCAAGACATAATGGAGGTACAAGAAGCTTGTCGACAAGTGGTGATAAGTTGGAAGATTTAGTGGCAAGTTCAATATTCGAAACCCAAGACTTGAATCGGTCCATGGGTGGCAGTTCCAAGGAAGGATGAGGAGATGTCCTCTGGGTCGATTCAAGATTTAATATTCCAAGCTATACATGTTCCAAATCGGGGATATTAGAGGCAGAAAGAGGCGTAACCTCCCTATGATTATCAATGGATAGATCTGTGACCTCCAAGTTGACTAACCAGGGAGGCTCCTCATCAAGGGAGTCACGTGAAACAAGTGCAGGGGTGGTCCGTGTGGGAAAATTAACTTGATCATATTCCATAGTGGGATGAATTTTTTGACCAATGTCAAGAGGTACTGAAGGGACTACCAAAGAAGAAATCTCTTCCATAATAGGTGGCAGGGGGTGCTCACTATATTGATCATCCTCTATAAGGACAGGTGACACCACCCACAAATTAGGAGATTTATGGGGTCCACAGGTGCCGGAAGAGCTCATATACATAGGAGTAGTGGTAGGAGATGAGGGAGTGTTGGGTGGAGGGAGTTGAGGAAAAACCCCCATAAGAGTGGAACTTTTGAAAAGTCCCGCACCAACACTTTGAAACTAACCAGGGTGGTCTCCCACAAGCTGGTCAATGGTGACAATATTTCCTTCATGAGGAAAGAAAATGAAACAAAATACAGATGAGACCACTGTGGTCATGGCATTAAACCAACTAAAACCAAGGATCAGGTTATAATCTAAAGGAGCGTCGAAAAATTCAACATCGACATGTAGCATTTTACCTCCTAACACGATGGTGAAATGTGGGAGGACCCCTTTAGGTATGAAATTGTGACTGTCAAATTCTTGGAGAGTAGTATTAGACATTGCGAGAGCTGGAGCGCCAATATCTTTCCAATGAGATATGGACATGACATCGGTGAAAGAGCCCTCATCTACCAGAGTGCGATGGATATTCTTATAGGAAACTCACACTATAATCTGGAAAAAAATATGATGGGAAAGATGAGGGGAGAATTTCTCGGCATTGAAAGAGATGACACTAGAGTCAGATAAGTCAACTCCACCAATGGCAGGAAACAAGGCTTTGTGTTGTTGAGGATAACTTTGCAATACCTCCAAGGCAGACATGGCACAAGGCACCTGGGAAAGATCTTCAACAAGACTATTTTGCTGAGCAACCCTAGAAGAAGGGTTGTGTATTCTCTTACGTAAAACACCCTTGGGGGGGTGATATATAGGTTCCATAGGCTTATATAAAGTGAGAGGTCTAATGGAAGGTGGAGCTGGTGAGTCCTTGGAAGGAGAACTCAACTCAGGGGCATCACATGACTTAGCTCACATGGTCACATTGAAATCTTATTTGCACATAAAGACGGTTGAATTGTGAGGGGGATGGGTAGATGACCCCTTGTTTCCCCCTTTTGGAGGTTGAGAAGGTTGAGGAATCATTTGTTTTTTGGGTTGTGATGGGAATGGATGAGTTAAAACAACATGATGTTGAGAAGATGGTGGTGAGAGAAGCCTATGAACTTCATCCATTTGAGGACACTCATGGGTGAGATGGTCGCCTTGACAAATTTTACAAGGGAACTTGACTTTGCAGTGATGCTCATTGGTGCTCCCTCACTGAATATGAGGATTGGGTTGAGACTCCTGGGAAATTTGATTTTTTTGTTTATTTCTCTTATTATTATTTTTCTTTTTTCCACCAGTTTGAAAGTTTTTCTTCGGTTGAGTGGAATTAACCGTAAGAACATCGGTTGACTGCTCAGGAGGGGGTGCTTTAGAAAAGCAAGACACACTTGTTGGGGCTTGATATATAACAATAAAATACCCAAGGTGGGTAGAAAGTTGTCTCATGGGATTAGAAACAGACCCAATCACGCCATCGACATGTGGGCCAGGAACAGGTTTAGGCGGGTCAATGGAAGGTCTGGGTTCATTGGGAAAAACTTCGTATAACATACCCGACTGTGAATATATGAGATCCAACTATTGGGAAGCTAGAATAGCTTGCTCCTTAGTAACGACTTGAAACGTAGACACATATTTGGAAATTTGTGGTCGGAGTGATCTAATGAACCATTTACAAAGAATTTCATCGGGAACTTGGTTCTAACAAACCTCTTGCGAAAACACCACTCATGAATATGATCATAAATGAGTGTGACATCATCTTGTTTGAAGTTAGAAAAATGGTCAGAGTCAAGATCATACCGAGTTGGTAACTAGAAATGTGTTAGGAAAGTTTGAGCTAGAGAGGAAAAATCATCGTAGGATGCAGTATCTAACTTGATGTACCACTTGGAAGCATCCCGGGTTAATGTTCTTTGGAACAAGTGAAGTTTAACAAAATTTTCCCCTGAAAAATTAGATGAGCACCATAGATTGTAAGTGGTGATGTGTGTGGACAAATTCTCCCCAGACTTCCCTTTGAACTTGAGAATATTAGATGGTAATTTGGCAGGCATAGGAGGAAACTAGGGATCATGATGAATGGGGTCATTAGTCAATTAGCTAAATCCAGAAAATTGAGAAGAGATAGAAACATATTGTGAATTTGATTGAATGGGTCATAGGAAGGAGAATCCCACGACCAATCTTGCACCCCCCCCATAAATGGATTAGATGGATGCGTTTTCTGGTGGTGAAAAGGGTTCGATCCAGAAAATTGTTGCTGTGGGCCAATGTAACTGGTAGATGGATGTTTCCCCCTAAGGTAAAAAGCTCTAGAGAGAAATGGACCCCCAAAATCATGGCTGCTAATGGGGTTGTACCCAGGGTGAAAATAAGGACCAGACTGTGCAGTAGGACTGACATAAGGGGAGTGACCCGGGTGAGACACAATACTGGTAGCAATGTTACACCCAGGTAAACTAGCCCCTCCTGTAAAAGTACTGGTAGGTGGCGTCCCTCCAAAGAGTGAACTATACTAATCTTGTGACATACTAGAAGCTACATTTCTCCTAGGCTGACTAGGGACAACTGGCGATCCCCCCCCCCCACGGATTTTCGATAGTAACCATGCCTAACTGAGGAACATGAATAGTTGGTTGGGAAAATGAAAGTGTGTAAATTCCTGGACCTATTGGTTGACTAGGTTGGGGTACCGTAGTCGGCATAGAGGAGGGTGTTGGCACAAAAACATTTGGGAAACTAGTGGGAGACATAGATGAGACTGGTGGAATGCCCCGGGAATAAGTGATAGGAATGGACAGAGGATCAGGAATAACCAAACTAAGAGGTGGCAACGCTGTCCATGGTAGCCAAGACTATTGATGCAGACAATAATGAAGTCTCAAACTCCACTATAGGGTAAATGGTAGATAAAGGCACATAAGTGTAAGTTAGTGTAGAAATGTCATGATTCAACTGCAGTAAGGTAGGCCCTAAAGGATCATTCAAAGTTGGATTAGCAGGAGCATCAAATTCATCCACCAAAGTCTCAATAGAAAACATATCACTATAAATGGGATCAAACATAGATTCCAACACTATGTTATGGTCTAAGTCATGAGTGCCGACAGGCACTCTTCGTGCAAGGGAAATAAGTCCACTTTGTTCAGGAAGTAAACCTTGAAGACATCGTGAACGTCGGCGAAAAAATTCAACCGGGGTGATAATAAATAAAACACAATTAAGTTAATGCAAACACCCTAAGGCCAAACTATGAAATTATACCAAGAAACACACTCTAGAAACGTCCTAAAAGATATCACACACAAACATAATACAAAGAAGCTGGCGGTGGAACAATTATACTAGCAACGTGCTTCCCAACCCTTTTAGCTGTGAACTCGGCACAAGTGCCCCCACAAGTGGAACACTCCGCGAGAGGACTAAGAGACTATGACTAGTATCTGTCCCAAGTATAGAGAAGACGATCCTGAACCTGCACATGTGTATGAGCCCTAGAAATAAAGGCCACTATGGTCATCATGTACAATAACATGAACCGGGTGACAGTCGTGTTAGCCACCTATAAAATTTTTTATATCAAAAGGTGGCTAAATCATTTTTGGAGCCTTCAAGGAACAAATTTTATTGCAAAAAAGTGTTACCTCTTGAAGATTCTTGAAAGCCTCATGCCTCTGTCCAAAACCTTCACTGCTGTGCCCATTTTACACTCTGGAATTCTGCTAATTTCATAAGGAGAAACTGCTGCAAAACCACCTTTCTTCCCTTCCCCTCACTTGAAAAACTAACCTTCATTTTTCTCCCCTTTCATTCCTATAAAACTTCCTCTTTTTTCACTTTCCCCTGTTCCCCTTTCATAAAAATCCCCTTTACAGAGTTTGAAAATAATTTTGAACTCTGTCCAAACCCTCAAAACCCTTGGAAAACATTAAAAATCTCATAAAAAATACCATTTTATGTTGCAGACTTAAGCCCCCTTGGGCTAATTCCTAACCACTTCCCCATTATATTCCCTAGTGCTGGGACCGGGCGCTATACCCATCGGGTGCTTATCGCATCGGGGTTTTTCATTTGGGAGCATTTTTAATGTTTTTCCCCCACCTTCGATTGCGATGGCCCAATCGCGCAATTCGACAGCCACGCTCCTCCCTACACCCTCTGAAGCAGTAAAACCAAGTAAACACATGATTTTGTAATATATTTTTTGTATTGTGCAGGTGTTTGAATAAAATTACATTTTATGAGTTAGATGCTATGTTTCATAATCGGCTATCGATCACTAGAAGGATCGATAGCGCTCCAGTATGGTACTGTAAAGTTGTTGCCCGTGGAAGCTGCGGACCTTGTTCAAATGAAGAAATAAATCGGGTTTATAGTTAATGGAGCCACAGTTCTGAGGTTTGAACCTGGAGTTTAATGGACCGAAGTGCATAAGAAACAGGGTGTTAACCCCGTTTTAAACCTACGTGTCAATCACTATACAAAACCGGAGCAGTTTGATCACACCACCTTTGTGGGATAAGCTGTTTTCCCCATTTAATTGCGATCAATGCCACAAGTCGACACGTGGCCCTGAGCGGTTTGGAGATACCGCCCTCCCCAGGCATTAAATGTTGACTGTGGGCTCATCGCGATATTGACGTGTGCCGTCCGATCTGAGGCCGGCTCATCGGATGGTGATCGCACTCAAAAGGAGCTTGGGGGATGAACTAAGTTACAACACATTTCTCAAAACATCTCCACCGTCGATCTAATCTGCAGATCGATAACCCACAATAAGTCGCCCTAGTCCCCACGACCACGACAGCAGTCGGAGGTCCCATAGAACTAATGGTCCCAACTCCTAGTCAGCATACCCGTTAGCACATATGCGAAAAAAATCGATTGGAGTGGGTCTTGTTTGGCGACTTGCATAGTCAAGAAATCCAGACCTGGGGAGCTTTATATGATAGATTTCATAAAATTTTGGGTCACAAACACCCTGACGTCAACAAGCTCCTTTTGCGACCTGAAATGGTTATGCAGTTTGGTTTATCGGCATTTTGAAATCCGGATATATTATTTGGTAAAAAAGGGTGATTTATATGGTTTTTTCCATTATTCTAAAAAGGGCCGAAGGCTGGGATTTAGTTCTCACGCCTTCGATTCATCAAAAGGAAGCCATCCACGGGTTAATTTGCCACGTCTCATCAATTCTTCAAAGGCATTGATGCCTCACGATCCTTGCACAACACTGCACCAACAAAACACAGTAAATAAAGCACAGTCAAAGAGTATCAGTATCGAAGACAGAACACACCAAAATGGAAGATTGAAGACAAAATTTTTAGGATTATAGCTAAGAATGATTATCAAAAGCCTAATCCTCCCAATTAAAACACAGTTTAAAGAAAATCATAAGTGTATCAGATAGGAAAAAATCCACTGCCACATCTGAGGCAAATTGATTCCTCCCAGCTATCACAGTGCCACTTGTGCCTCAAAGCATTCAAACAGAGGCCGACGTTATTGATTAAGATCAGATATTTGCCTCAACGCAACCAGAGAGTTAATTATGCAAATAAACTTAATGACAAAATATCAACAGAGTTACTTTAACATAATAGAGAGCCTCAAAAGTCAATAAGAGCTCCCACCGAGCTTAATCTTAAATGAAAAACATTAATACAGTTCGAATCATCTGTAAGACTTCTTCATCGAGCCCCTCAAAGGCCGAGAAGCCATTAAGACTGTATTAATTATCTTTGGAGATCTTTTATCAGATCTCACTTCCTCATTCTTCTATAAATACTACTGAAGAAGATGAGAGAAGGGTTGGTTGAGTTGGTTGCTGAATTTCGAAATATACTTGAGCTTGAGACTTCTGCTTGTAAATAATGTTCACTGGCTCTTGGAGCTCTACTTGTGATAGATAAGTTAGTCTGGGAAGTGTAGATGATTGCTAAAATAAAGCATTGGAATTAAAGCTGTAACTGGTTTGGAGCATCAATACAAGCTGATTTATGGTATCCTGGTCTATGTCGACGGTGATGTTATTTCTTATTGTAAATTGTTATTTTATTTCTGTTTTCACTGTGTTCATATTCTCTTATAAATAACAACATGCACAAAGTTAGGACTTACTATATACCAGTACCCTTCTCTGAATGAAAATATTTATCTAAATGTTTTCTTCCAATTTGTGTTATTGAGGAATGATCTAATTCAGTGCAAGCATAGGAATGCTGGCGTTCCCTCGTCCTACTGTCTGAGCTAGTTGTTATTCTTAAATGTTATTTTCAGTATATGTTAAGTAGAGATGAACTAAGGAAGATATGTTGTGCCCTCGTCCTAGTTTTATCCCAAAAGACTGTCTGAAAGTTTCCCTTGGAATGTGTTAAAAGCTGGCTAGTTTGAAATTACTTACCATATCTTAGGCCATTCTTTGTTATCTTTGTGTTTGTATTCAAAGTTACCAAGTAAAGCAAAGCTAGGAGAGGATTTGTGGTGAGCCTGACCTGCTAGTTTCTACTCTAACAGTTGCCTTCAAGTTTCCCTCTATTTTTATATGTTTTCTATTGAAAGTGTATCAAAGGCTGGCTAGTTTCGAATTACTTACCAAATCTTGGATTAATTTTATGTCTCTCTTAAGTGTTTGTCAAAGGCTGGCTAGTTTCAAAGTACTTACCATATCCTAGGCTACTCTTTGTTCTTCATTTGTTTAATTCCCCTTCTTTTTGTCTCATTTCATTCCATAAATCAAACTTCAAAGAGATCCTTAGACATAGATGACCTGCCCCATGGACCACTCTTGCCTATTTTTGTTTCAATTAAACTCTATTATGACTCCATAGCCCAATGGAATAAAACCTGCAATTATCTATCTTTCTGGCCAAAGCTTGTTCTGATTGCTTGCAACTTCTCACCTTTAAAACTCTTTGCATTTAGAACTTTCCACCTCAAACAATAATCATGCTCAACCATCCAAAAACAAAACAAAACCCTCAGCCTTCATAACTAGCCTAATATCATTACCTAAAACCTTAAAGATAAATCCATCTTTGCACTTATTGGAGAGATCCCTCTCCGGATTCAGGAGGGCTAGATCCTAGAATCCCAAAGTGGTTGAAATAATGTTGTTTTTGTGATTGGACTTTGCAAATCCTGCTGATTACAGATCCCTAACATTTCTGGCGACTCCGCTGGGGAACTTGAGTCAAATTTTCATCTTAGGTACCCTTCAACACTTCATAAAACCTTGTGAGTAAAATCAGCCCTTTTCAAGCACTACCAACACGCGGTAATCATGATGAAGCTTGTTTGAATCAGTGACAAACTAGGCAAAACCTAGGATTCTCATAAGAGTTTGTCTAACCTTGAAAGATTAGCTGGCTTAGCCATAAGAGTAGACTGTCTTTGTCTCATAATCGTAGCTAAGTTTTGAAACAGAGTTAGGACACTCTTCACAACCAATGGGACTGAAAAATAACTCAGAAAACCCAAAAATATTTCAGATTGGTATTCAATAAACATGGTGGTGGACCATAAAACCTTTTACCTCTAAAAATAGCTAAAAAATTCCACTTGGCGACTCCACAATCCTTAACAGACCTTAAGACTCCACTGGGAAGAACCTTTATCATCATAATATCATTCAAACTCAGTTAGAGGACTGTAGGATTAAAATTTCTGCAAACAGATTAGTTGACCTTTTAAAGACTGTCATACCTGGTTGAAATTATCTTGTTTATTTGGGTCCCAAAAACACAACATAGTGGCTCCTAGAAAGATTCACACTAGAGCCTATCCTGACCCTGATCCACCTGAGATAGTTGATAACCCAGAGAGTATCCTTAGGAAGTCTCCTAGAATTAAATTATCAACTGTCTTCAGATCACCCTTGAGAGCTAATTCAGTTCCTGAAAATCTTTCAGCTCTACAACAATCACAAGCAGATCTAATAAATCCATTTAGAACTAGGTCTCTTGGTGATTTAGATCAGCTAGATTCTGAGTCTTCACTTTCATCTCCTGAAACAAGTGAACATCATGGTAGTAGAGAAACCACACCACCTGATTTACATTTTCTTTACAACTTAGGTGTCTCTCATCCAAGATCATCTCACCAATCTACTGCTGTTCCATCCACATCTGTTCACCAAAAATCCATTGCCCGAACCACCCCACTTCAGCCCACTTTACCTTTTGTTAATCCACCTCTTGTAAAACCACCCCCACCACATATCATGGTAGCATGGTATGCTCCCTTAGTCCTTCCTGTACCATTAGTCAATCTTCCACAGGACTATCAGTCCAAAATTCCATTGTATGATGCTAGTAATGCTACAACTGCATCGCAACATGTGGATAAGATGAATAACTATTTTGACAGAAATGAAATTGATGATGATTCTGTCAAAATTAGATTGTTTGCTCAGAGCTTGGGGAGAGAAGTAAGAAAATGGTTTAAAGGCTTAACCCCCCATACTATCCATGATCTCCAAGCCTTCCATCAAACTTTATTAAACAAATGGGAAGCGAAGAAGAATCCTCTCCAAGTCCTTTCGGATTACAAGAACCTCCATAGAAACCCAGGGGAAAGTGTACAAGCTTATTGTACCAGATTTAACAGCGTATATAATGCACTTTCCCCAAATCTAAAACCTCCACAAGGCTCAGCTTTAAACAAGTTTCCTGAAGGTTTCGACCCTGATATGGCCTATCAGCTGAGAGAGAGAGATCCTGCAACTCTTGAAGAGATGCAAAAAGGTGCTCTTGCTGTGGAAGTCAACTTGATGGAGAAAAGAGCAAGAATGAAAAATGAGAAGAGAGTGTCCTTTAGAGAATAAAATACACCCTCTACTTCCAACTCAAAGATGGAGAGAGTGATGGAGGAGATGATGAAGAAAATGAGCATCCTTGAGAGAGCACAAGCCAGTCAAAACCAAACTGCTCCTCAAAATAGAAACCAGAACCAGAATCAGAATTTTAGAAGGAACCAACCTCCAAACAGACCTAGGGAAGATGATCAACATATCACTCCCCCCTTTCATCAAAAATATGTAAGTGAGGTTGAGGAAACATATGAGATAACAAAGGAAGATGATATCAACATGCTGGGGGTAGATAATGATGACTTTGAAGTCCATTATGATAGAAAACAAGGTCTTTATACACCTTATGATGACAAAAGAGATGATGATGAAAGTTATTATCAAGACATGGAAAATGTCATCATAGAGTCTCAAAGAGAATATGACCTTAGAAGAAAAACCCGACAACAAACTCCCAACACCAAAACCTCTGAAAAATCTTCACAAAACAGCACTGCAACTAAGCCTAAAGTTGTTAAACAAAAGGAGAAAACAATGGCTGTGAATTCTAATAATGGTAAAGAGAAAGGCACTCAAAACCATGAAAAACAGAGTGCAGACATTAGTAGTACTAACGCTTCAGCTAGTACTCCTGTTAAAACCATTTTGTAAAATATAAATAGAACGAATCAACAAGCTGATGTTGTTGATAGACTAGCAGCTAGTAAGGCTGAAACAAGTTTTTCAAAGAACCAAATTCCTTTCAGCCTAGAGCAGGAAATTTCAAAGATCAAAATCTCTGTTCCCTTGACTGAGTTAGCTGCCCAGAATGTATATAGGACCCAAATTTTGAAGGCGTTAAACATAGAGGACAATAATGACTCAGTAAATCTTAACGATGACCAGCCACAACTCATTTTTGGTCCTAAGATTGAAGGTAGATATCAAGAGGGACCTGTTCCTCCCTTTTATGTAAGTTTAAACGTTCATGACAAAATTTTGCACAACGCTATGCATGATTCTGGGGCTTCTCATAATTTAATGCCTAAAGCTGTAATGGAGAGCCTTGGTCTAGAAATCACCAGACCTTACAAAGACCTTTACTCCTTTCACTCAAGCAGAGTAAAATTTTTAGGATTAATTAAGGATCTCTGCGTTAACTTAGCCCAGATTCCAGCCAAATTCTTAGTAATGGACATTGTTGTGGCTGATGTGCCCCCAAATTATGGAATGTTGTTATCAAGATCTTGGGGGACTAAGTTACAAGGGACTATGCAAATGGACATGACCTATGCAACTATCCCTATTTTCAATCAGACTAGAAGACTTTACAGGGAGTCTCATATGCAATACACAGTTACAAGTCAAGACAGACCTCAAAACTTTCCTCTGTATTCTGTAAATTCAGGCCTTGATTCTTTTATTTTGTTTAACGATGAAACACTTAGTGAACAAGTCACTTTAACAGATTTAATGGCCGATAGGGAGGAAGAGGAACACAACACAGAAGTGTCACAATAGTTTGCTGCGTTTGAAAACTTTAGCGAACCAAACACAGGTCTTGAGCTACAAGTCATGCGTCCTTTGCATTTTAACCTTGACAGTCAAGAAAACATTCCTCAACTTAACAAAAAACCTGAGGAAATGAAACGAATTCAACTAAGTGCCGATACTCAAGAACAATCAGAAAGCACAGTAGTTGAAGAGGGCAATCACCAAACAGATGAAACCGAAAATAACCTCTATGGAGTATGCACTTCGATGGGTATTGCACTAAGACCAACGCCGATGCAGGTGTCTGGATATGCAACAATGAGAATAACCACATAGAAAGCCTTTCCTGCAAATTAAACTTTCAGTGTTCCAATAACATAGCGGAATATGAATCCCTTCTCTTAGGCTTACGATTGTTGAAGAAGTTAGGAGCCAAAAGAATCAGTGTGTATGGGGATTCAGAGTTAGTCATTAGGCAAGTAAATAGGGAGTATAGCACAAATCATCCTAGACTTAGGGCCTACCGAAATGATGTCATGGACCTTTTAAAAACTTTTGAGAGCACCAGATAATTTTTTTCCCAAGAAAAAGAAATATTGCGGCCCACAATTTAGCCTTTGTAGCTAGAACATGCTTAACGCCGTATGAAACCAATGACTGCACAACTCAAATAAAATTCAGACCAGCCGTACCTGATAATGAAAAATACTGGAAAGTGTTTGACGGGGACAAACAAATAGAAGACTTCATGCAATTCAAAAATGAATTCGAACTACACAGTTCGGACTCAGATTATGATACAGACTACAGTGAAGAAAATTTTCTTGGTGAAGAAGAACCATCTCTTGAATTTGTTAATATTAATCTACTGACAAGCAAACTTCAAAACAAAACAGAACTAACTGCAGAATTAGAAACAAAAGAGTTAGAAACCCTGCAGTCCAAAGATAAAAGTTTGCCTAAGGGTCTGGCCCCTTTAGAAGAGTTGTTCGATTTTAACGATGTGGCCAAGAAGCCAAAACTGGAACCTATAGAGACTGAAGTGGAAGAGTGCAATATAGGCAGTGAACTTAAACTGAAAATGATTAAACTGTCTAAAAATTTACTAGCTCACATTAAACTCAAATACATAGAGTTGTTTAAAGAATTTTCTGATGTCTTTGCATGGAGTTACGAAGATATGAAATCCTATGACACTGAAATAATACAACACAAAATCCCTCTCAAGGAAAACCAAAAACCATTCAAACAGAAACTGCGCAGAATAAACCCTATACAGCTCCCTTTGGTTGAGAAGGAGATTAAAAAGATGTATGAAGCTGGTATTATTGTCCCTATTAGATATTCCGAGTGGGTGTCTAATCTGGTGTCAGTTAGGAAGAAAACTAGAGAGATCAGGCTTTGTATAGACTTTAGAGACTTAAACAAAGCTTCATTAAAAGACAACTACCCTTTACCTAAGATGGATCATATTTTACAAAGGGTGGTAGGGTCTAGAAGAATTTCTTTGCTTGATGGCTACTTAGGGTACAATCAGATCTTAGTTCACCCTGCTGATCAATTAAAGACAACCTTTACTACACCATGGGGCACTTTCATGGATGTGAAAATTCCCTTTGGTCTAATGAATGCTGGAGAAACTTTTCAGAGAGCCATGGACATAGCATTCTCTGAAGAGCTAGGCTACTTCATCATTATATACCTTGATGATGTTACTGTGTTTTCAAAAACAAATGAAGAGCACTTAGCACATTTAAGAAGAGTTTTCGAGAAATGCAGAAAGTTTGGGATATATTTAACCCTAAGAAGACATTATTTTGGCTCCAAGAAGGTAAAATTCTTGGGCACATCATTTCAGAAGAGGGCATTAAGATATATCCCAAAAGTATTGAGGCCATATTGCAAATCTCTCATCCTCGAAACATCAAGGAGTTGCAATCTTTCATTGGAAAGATTAACTTTTTGAGAAGGTTCATCCCCAACTTGGCTGAGCTCCTTAGAAATATCACAAACATGTTGAAGAAGGAGCAAGGGGTAAAATGGACCTTGGAAGCAAAGAAGTCCTTTGAGTTGGTAAAACAAGCGTTAACCAAAACACCGGTTCTAATAAGTCCTAATTTTTCAAAAGATTTTTATATTTTTTCATTTGCATTAGAAAATACAATAGCTACTGTCCTTTTACAAAAAAATCCACAAGAACAAGAACAACCTATTGCATTTTTTAGCAAGGCATTGAGGGATGCCCCTTTGAAGTATAACATTATGGAGAAGAAAGCTTTTTCTTTGGTTAAAGCTTTGAAAGACTTCAGAGTATACACCTTGCACTCACACATCATTGCCTTTGTCCCAAACTCAGTTGTTAAAGACATTCTAACACAGGACCTAGATGGTAAGAGAGGTAAGTGGATTTCTGTTATCCTTGAATATGATTTAGAGATAAAACCCACTAAACTTATCAAAGGCCAAGGTCTAGCTAGATTAATGGCTGAATCAAATTTTGAAGTTCTTGATATAAATATGATTGATGCTTTGGATGACCAGGAAGGATTCTTGACTCCCATTGTTGAAGACCATTTTATGAATTCCTCTTGGTATGCTGATATTATTTATGTTTTGCTTAATTTAAATACACCTCCTGGTTTGAAAAAAACAAAGACAAGGTTCCTAAAGTTAAAAGCTGTAAACTATTGCATTATAGATAGATGTCTTTATTGGAAAAATGCAAGTGGTTTATTGCTTAAATGTTTTCCTGAGTGTGATGCAGAGAAGGTTAAGCACGAGTTCCATGTAGGAGAGTGTGGAGGTCATTTGTACTGGAAGACAACATCCAACAAAATTTTGAGGGCTGGTTTCTATTGCCCTACTCTCTTTCTTGATATACACAAGATGATCATTTCCTGTCATAAATGTCAAATTTTTGAAGGCAAAAGAAAACTGCTACCCCTACCTCTGCATCCAATCAGTGTTGAAGCCCCTTTTCAACAGTGGGGACTTGACTTCCCAGGAGAAATCCATCCACCATCTTCTGCTCAGCATAGATGGATTCTCACTGCCACGGACTATTTCACTAAGTGGATAGAAGCCATACCTTGTAGGCAGGCCAATGATTATGTTATTATAAAATTCATGGAGACTAACGTTCTCTCCAGATTTGGCTGTCCTACCAAGATAATCGTTGATAATGCAACAACATTTGGATCAAAGAAGATGGTTGAATTCTGTCACAGATATCAGATAAAATTGGGGAATTCCATGGCCTATTACCCTCAAGGTAATGGAATTTTAGAATCCTTAAACAAGAGTTTAGTGAACATAATCAAGAAAATGTTGGAGGACAACAAAAAGTCTTGGCACACAAAGCTAGTTCATGCACTTTGGGCTGACAGATTGACTTTGAAGAAATCCATTGGTATGTCACCTTTCTAGCTTATGTATGGTACTTATGAAATTTTTCCAACCAACCTTGGTGTACCAGTGATGAAGTTGATTCAAGAGTTGCAAACTGAAGATAATGACATGATCAGAAGAGTAAATCAGACCATTCATCTTCAGCAAACTAGAGATGAGGTTTATAACAAAGCATTGCAGAAGCAGAACAACATTAAAAAGCTTTTTGACAGAAGAAAAAAGACCAACAATTTCAATATTGGGGACAAAGTTTTGAAGTGGGAATCAAGGAGTGAAGACAAGGGCAAGCATGGAAAATTTGACAACTTATGGCTTGGCCCTTACTCTATTCATTCAGCTGCTAGTAACAATGCCTATTTCTTACAAGAGTTGAATGGAGCAGAATTGTTTGGGGGTCCTGTCAATGGCATGATGCTCAATCATTACTTCTCTTGATCCATGCCATGTTTTAAAGCCTTTTTTATCTTTTTCTCATTATAAATACTTCAACCATCATTGCATTCAAAGTTATAAAAATAAAAAATACAAAAACAAAGAAAGAAAGAAAAGAGGGCAGATTGTAAAAACAAGAAAGGTACAGCCCCATACCAAAAAGAGAAACAAGTCTGAAAGTGTGCAAGCTCAAATGCCACTCCTAAAGAACACACTTCTAGTTAGTCAAACAGCCTAATCTTGACTAATTAGTGTTAAATTTTCTACTGATAGGATAGTGAATTCGATTTTCCAAACTGTTTAATCTTGGCTTATCAATAGATAGTTTAGGATAGAAATTAAAGGTTCAAACATGCTCAAAATCTGAACCTAAGTTTCCAAAGAGAATGGCTCAAGTCTGTTTGAAATTCTGAGTCAAAAAGATGTAAACATGGTTCCAATTAGCTCAAAATCGGAACCAGTTGACAAAGGAAAGACAACTTGAACAAAAGTTAAAACAGAGCTGTGAAAAAGATGAAGGAAATGCTCTGAAATTTCAGATCTTAGGCCTTCCATTTTGTTTTAATTTTCTGCAAAATAAGATCTATGTGCAGCTTGTTTTTATGCCATAGATCAACAACAAGTTAGACTGTTCAATCCTGACTTGTATGCTTTTAAATTTATGTTGGAGAATTTAGTGAATAAAATATGTTGGACAGTTTAATCCCAACAGATGGTAGTTTAGGTAGAGAATCATATGGACTCAACTGTTTAATCTGATTCCATGGAGAAATAAGAAGTAGAAATAGATTAGATTTCCTGCTTTCAAAAGAATAAAATGTTGTAAAAGATTTTTCCAATCCAAGTGCACTCTAAAGAAGAAAAAATGTTAGATCTGTAGGATTGGGTAGGTAGAAAGCTTGTTGATGAAATATCCATTGTTTTTATGGTTGCTAATCTGTTTTCAGAACAAAAGAAGATCATTCAAGGAAAGAAAGGCAGCCCAATGGATAAGGCACTGATCAGCTTCCCAGGGAATGCAAGTCTGAAGTTCTTGATGCCTTCAAGAAGGCACCATCCCCAAGTGGAGCCACTGTTAGCCACCTATAAATTTTTATATATAAAATGGTGGCTAAATCATTTTTGGAGCCTTCAAGGAACAAATTTTATTGCAAAAAGTGTTACCTCTTGAAGACTCTTGAAAGCCTCATGCCTATGTCCAAAACCTTCTCTGCTGTGCCCATTTTACACTCTAGAATTCTGCTAATTTCATAAGGATAAACTGCTGCAAAACCACCTTTCTTCCCTTCCCCTCACTTGAAAAACTAACGTTCATTTTTCTCCCCTTTCATTCCTATAAAAATTCCTCTTTTTTCACTTTCCCCTGTTCCCCTTTCATAAAAATGCCCTTTACAGAGTTTGAAAATCTTTTTGAACTCTGTCCAAACCCTCAAAACCCTTGGAAAACATTGAAAATCTCATAAAAAAAATACCGTTTCATGTTGTAGACTTAAGCCCCCTTGGGCTAAGTCCTAACCACTTCCCCATTATATGCCCTAGTGCTGGGACCAGGCGCTAGACCCATCGGGTGCTTATTGCATTGGGGTTTTTCATTTGGGAGCATTTTTAATGTTTTTCCCCCACCTCCGATTGCGATGGCCCGATCGCGCAATCCGACAACCACGCTCCTCCCTACACCCTCTGAAGCAGTAAAACCAAGTAAACGCAGAATTTTGTAATATAGTTTTTGTATTGTGCAGGTGTTTGAATAAAATTCCGTTTTATGAGTTAGATGATATGTTTCATAATCAGCTATTGATCACTGGAAGGATCAATATCGCTCCAGTATGGTACTGTAATGTTGTTTCCCGTAGAAGCTACGAACCTTGTTCAAACGAAGAAATAAATCGGGTTTATAGTTAATGGAGCCACAGTTCCGAGGTTTGAACCTGGAGTTTAATGGACCGAAGTGCATAAGAAGTAGGGTGTTAACCCTAGTTTAAACCTACGTGTCAGTCACTATACAAAACCAGAGCAGTTTGATCGCACCGCCTTTGTGGGATAAGCTGTTTTCCCCATTTAATCGCGATCAATGCCACAGGCTGACACGTGGCCCTGAGTGGTTTGGAGATACCACCCTCCCCAGGTGTTAAATGTCAACTGTGGGCTCAGCGCGATATTGACGTGCACTGTCCGATCTGAGGCCGGCTCATCGGACGGTGATCGCACTCAAAAGGAGCTCAGGGGATGAAGTAAGGTATGACGCATTTCTCAAAACATCTCCGCCGTCGATCTGATCTGCAGATAAACGACCCACAATCAGTCGCCCTGGTCCCCACGACCACGACAGCAGTCGGCGGTCGCACAGAACCAATGGTACCAATGCCTAGTCAGCATACCCGTCAGCACACATGCAGCAGCAACCGATTGGAGCGGGTGTTGTTTGGTGACTAGCATAGTCAAGAAATCCAGACCCGGGGAGCTTTATATGGTGGATTTCATAAAATTTCGGGTCACAAACACCTTGACATCAGCAAGCTCCTTTTGCGACCCGAAATGGTTATGCAGTTTCGTTTATCGGAATTTTGAAGTCTGGATATATTATTTGGTAAAAAAGGGTGATTTATATGGTTTTTTCCATTATTCTAAAAAGGGATGAAGGCTGGGGTTTAGTTATCATGCCTTCAATTCATCAAAAGGAAGCCATCCATGGGTTAATTTTCCACGTCTCGTCAATGCTTCAAAGGCATTGATGCCTCACGATCCCTGCGCAGCACTGCACCAACAAAACACAATAAATAAAGCACAGTCAAAGAGTGTTAGGGTCAAATACAGAACACACCAGAATGGAAGATTGAAGACAAATTTGTGAGGATTATGGCTAAGAATGATTATCAAAAGCCTAATCCTCCAAATTAAAACACAGTTTAAAGAAAATCATAAGTGTATCAGACAGGAAAGCCTCCACCGCCACATCTGAGGTAAATCGATTCCTCCCAGCTACCACAGTGCCACTTGTGCCTCAAAGCATTCAAACAGAGGCCGAAGTTATTGATTAAGATCAGATATTTGCCTCAGCGCAGCCAGAGAGTTAATTCTGCAAATAAACTTAATGACAAAATATCAACAGAGTTACTTTAACATAACAGAGAGCCTCAAAAGTGAATAAGAGCTCCCACCGAGCTTAATATTAAATGAAAAACATTAATACAGTTCGAATCATCTGTAATAATTCTTCATCGAGCCCTTCAAAGGCCGAGAAGCCATTAAGACTGTATTAATTATCTTTGGAGATCTTTTATCAGATCTCACTTCCTCATTCTTCTATAAATACTACTGAAGAAGATGAGAGAAGGGTTGGTTGAGTTGGTTGTTGAATTTCGAAATATACTTGAGCTTGAGACTTCTACTTGTAAATAGTTTTCACTGGCTCTTGGAGCTCTACTTATGATAGATAAGTTAGTCTGAGAAGTGTAGATGATTTCTAAACTAAAGCATTGGACTTAAAGATGTAACTGGTTTGGAGCATCAATACAAGTTGATTTATGGGATCCTGGTCTATGTCGACGGTGATGTTATTTCTTGTTATTTTATTTCTATTTTCACTGTGTTCATATTCTCTTATAAATAACAACATGCATAGAGTTAGGTCCTACTGTATACCAGTACCCTTCTCTGACTGAAAATCTTTATCTAAATGTTTTCTTCCAATTTGTGTTATTGAGGAATGATCTAATTCAGTTCAAGCATAGGAATGCTGGTGTTCCCTCGTCCTACTGTCTGATATAGTTGTTATTCTTAAATGTTATTTTTAGTATATGTTAAGTAGAGATGAACTAAGGAAGATATGGTGTGCCCTGGTCCTAGTTTTATCCCAAAAGACTGTCTAAAAGTTTCCCTTGGAATGTGTTAAAAGCTGGCTAGTTTGAAATTACTTACCAGATCTTAGGCCATTCTTTGTTATCTTTGTGTTTGTCTTCAAAGTTACCAAGTAAAGCAGAGCTAGGAGAGGATTTGTGGTGAGCCCGGCCTGCTGGTTTCTACTCTAACAGTTGCCTTCAAGTTTCCCTTTGTTTTTATATGTTTTCTATTGAAAGTGTATCAAAGGTTGGCTAGTTTCAAAGTACTTACCAGATCTTGGATTACTTTTATGTCTCTCTTAAGTGTTTTTCAAAGGCTGGCTAGTTTCATATTACTTACCAGATCCTAGGCTACTCTTTGTTCTTCATTTGTTTAATTCCCCTTCTTTTTGTCTCATTTCATTCCATAAATCAAACTTCAAAGAGATCCTTAGACATAGATGACTTGCCCCATGGACCACTCTGGCCTCTTGTTGTTTCAATTGAACCCTATTGTGACTCCATAGCCCAATGGACTAAAACCTGCAATTATCTATCTTTTTGGACAAAGCTTGTTCTGATTGCTTGCAACTTCTCACCTTTAAAACTCTTTGCATTTAGAAATTTCCACCTCAAACAATAATCATGCTCAACCATAAAAAAACAAAACAAAACCCTCGGCCTTCATAACTAGCCTAATATCATTACCTAAAACCTTAAAGATAAATCCATCTTTGCACTTATTGGAGAGATCCCTCTTCGGATTCAGGAGGGCTAGATCCTAGAATCCCAAAGTGGTTGAAATAATGTTGTTTCTGTGATTGGACTTTGCCAATATTGCTGATTACAAATTCCTAACAAGTCATAGGACAAATCAACATGCAAGGGCACGAAAATTAACTCCAAAAGGAGGCAAGACCAAAACCCCCTTGAGAGTTACCTCCCAAGTGGCCCCCAAGTGATAAAACACCATTTGTATGCATGCCACTTCCTCTATATTGCACCTTGAAACTAAATGAAATGGGTCATGTCACCCCACTTAGCCCAACTATGATCTCATGCTTAGCCCTTTTGTGAGGAGGGATTCCCAAACCACACTACTGCAAATGGATTTTACTTCCTACCATAAGCTGCTAAGTTGATTTTGTGGTCTTGGAGTGGTTAAGTCATATTCCTATCTCCAAGACCCTAGCCAAAGCTAGTGTTGGTGTACTACCTGTAAAAATAAAAGATGAATCGAGTTCATTTTATTATCACGTTAATTTTAATGGAATTTTTTTACACAAGAAAGAAGCGAAGTGAAACTGAAATGGTGTGTAGGACTCTTAGTTAGTCACCCTAATGCAGCTATATGAAAATTTTCATTATCAATTCCATGAATGCTAGCTACGATAGGAAAGAGATTATCTAACACACCAATGGCTGCTAAGATGCACTTTTCACTAAATCTTCCTGAATGCAAAATATCCCTTGAATTTGAATGAATGACCCAAAAACACACAGAAAATCAAAGTGAGAAAGATACCAAAACAAATCTCCCAAGAAAGAATGCAAAGAACTCTAAAAGAGACAAAGATAGGGAAACAAAGGCCAATAAAAAACACTCAAATAAATTAAAAGAGAAATCCAAAGTGGAAACAAAAGAAGGCAATGTCAATCAAGCTAGGGTTGTTGCACAATGGCTCCACTAGGGCCAATGTTTTACAAAGGACTAAACCGAATCCTAGAGGCAAAGAGGCCTAAACAAGATCTCAAAGAAAATGATACAATGTAACAAAAACACTTTTAAAATAACTTGATCAGATGATAGTTGCACAACTAGTCACAACACCACCGTTTGTGACACTAATGGTCAAAAATTAAAGATATCCCTCAACAAGAAAGAATGAAAATGTGAAGCAATCTCAAAATATGAATGTGAAGTGTAGATCAGATCCAAAAAAATGTTGAATACAACTAATCGAAACTGATAATAGAGTCAATAGATCAAAATCAAAACCAATCCAAGACCTTCAATAAAAAATCTCAAGAATAAACTCAAGCAATGATAAACAAAGAAGACCTTGAACAAACTGATCTAGATAGATTAGATCGGAAAACTAATCAGCTACAACAAACGATGGATCCAAATATGTTTTCAAGAGATCGAAAAGAAATGACAAAGTTGATGCCTAATGAAGCAGATTAGGTGCTCTAAAGAGGCACTTAACCAATCCAAATAAAAATCATAAAAATAATAGATATGGAAGATACCCAACAAGTAAACAATAAGCTTAGACTGCCAAGATACATAAGAAAAGAGTTTAGAAAAAAAGTCCATGGTTTCAGAAGGCTAAAAGACTTAGCTGCGGACACATAATGGCCTGGGAGTGGTTGACCACGGGCATAGGCTTTCCAGCCAGCGGCTAAGGGGTCCTTGGCCACGGGAAAGGCCTTACAAGGTCACGAATAGGGTTCAAAAGATGAAATTCCCTGTTTCCTCATGCAATGACCAACAAAGAATCAAATTATAGAGGTATTAACCCTGAAAAATAGTAAAAAACAGTCGCAAAAATGCGAGGAATCTCAATAGATCATAAACAAGAGGATCCAATGGAAAAGAGGACAGAAAAGCGAGTGTTCTCTCATTGAAAGCACTTGTTTTGTTTCTATGAAAATTACAAGGAGATGTTGCTCCATGATATAGTGTTCGATAGATCACCAAATAGACAAAGGCACGAATAAGAAGATAAAAAATATCCCAATCCCATATGGTTCAACAAGTAGCATGCAATTCGATTTATTCTATGAGGAAGAGAATAGTACCTTTCCTCCTTGAAGTTTGGGGACAAATCTTGAGTTCAAAGAAGAATTATTGTGCTCCAAAAGAGCGATCTACCCGATCCCCTTTCGATCTCAATACCTGCACACAATCACAAACATACAAGGACGAATAGTGATCTTCCTCATAAGATCACTAGATAAAAAAATGATATAATGATAAACCAATCAAATAATTTGAAACATGATCATTTAAGGAAGCGAACATAAATCTTCATTAATCTAAAAAACATGATACAATGCTTCTATACCTCTTCTCCAGCATCTCTTCTCCGTGATCCGGCAGAGTTTCCCCACTAGATGTGATGTATGAGTATGAAGATCACTCACATAGAAACTAAAACCTCATAAGCTCTCAATGTGATAGCAAGATAGAAGCAAAGGATTAAGATCTCAGTGCGACAAAAGTATGGCTCTTCCAAAACTAGCTCTCCCAAAACGGCAGAACTCTCGCCCTACAGTTTGGATACTCTCAAACAATCCATTATAAATAGGTAAATGATAGGTCCCAGGAGGATGAATTTGGATGCTCAAGATGATGAGAGGTTAGAGAAACTTCTAATGGATGAGTCCTGGCCAACTCGAATCAATGAGTAATCGAGGTGATCTCCTAGGGACCGAGTGATTTTAGAAAGTTCCCTTGGACGCATGCACAAAAGGAGTGGATGAGGGCCTTAGCTACAGGCACAAGAGGCCTAGGTCGTGGCTAGAGGCCCTTGGCCATGGGCACAAGCCTTCTGGCTCACGGCTAAAGGTAAAATTGGTAAAAATAGGCACCCCAAGTTAGGAAAACTACATCTAACTATGAGGGCTAGGGGTCAATGATGCAGGGGTAGAAAAATAAGTTGATAACATAATATGTAATATAGCCTTAACTTCAAAAATAAATCATTCACATAATACAATGAATAAAATAAATATAGATAAAATCCTTGATCTAGGGTAACACAATATATTAGAATGAACTCCTCAATCAATACACTTTTTTCACAAATACAACTCTTCCTCATGCCCATTACATAGTTTTTACTTATAATATTATCTACCTTTTAAGATATTCTGGAAGGTGAATCCTTCTTACCAATGTTCCACTAAGACTTAAAAATGGGTGGATGAGAGGGAGGGGAGATGTAGAAAGGGGACATGTGGGAGCACCCTCAAACCTTAGGGAAATTTAAGGGGGAGGGGGAGACATTAGGGTGTAATTCATATTCAATAATGAAAAATAAATAGATTGATCCATAGATAATTGAATTAAATAATGAAATACTCTGATCCATACTCATCATTCATATTGATTGAGCTGAGAGGCTTATTCTCCGGCCTAGTATGAGAGGGATGTGTAAGTTTGTCTGTTTGTCTGTTCCCCTTTTAAATACAGATAAAAGTAAAAAAAGTATATTATATATAGAAAAATAATGTCGGATATAATAAAAAAAATGAATATGTTGTAAAGTAATTAGAAGTAAAAAATGTGTGAGTAAGATGTTTAAATCTTATAATTTGGTTATTGATAAAATATTTTAATACGAATTAATATTGACATATACTTAAAAATATGTTAATAATAAAAAGGCATTTTAATTTGCCTCATAAAATGTCTCGATATACATGTTGTGTAACATATTTTAATGTTAATTTCCTATAAATTATATATCATTTTAAACAAATTATGTATATATCATGAAAAATTAAGTTTTTATGGTTAAAATGTTTATTTGGTCATATATATACTCGATTTAGCATTCAAAAAATACAATTTAAACAATGAAAAATAACACATTGTATTTTAAAATCTAAAGAAGTTTGCACGTGAATAAAGTTGATCCCTCTTGGTTCATGTTAGATCCGTACTTAAGATGGATCTATGCTGGTATATACATCACTCATACTCATTATTCATCCACATACCATGATATTCAATAATGAAATTCAATAATGCGATACATTGACATATTTAGTCATTCATTATGATAGAATATACATTGATTTTAAAACTAAATTCATCATTCATCGTTCATCATTCTAGATTCTAAATTGATATAAATTAAACTCAAAAATAGTAAAGAGTGACGATTCAAAGAAACTGTTTGAGATCATAAATATTTAGAGTAAAGACTCAAAAGTTAAAACTGAAAATTAAGAATGGACAATGAGCATCTAAAATAAATTCAACATCAAGGAGTTAATCTCATTGACTGACCCTCTACATCAATTTGTTGCATGAATTCATCAATAACATCAATAGGAATGGAACTATCTGATTCAGAGTCATTCTCTTGAGTAACCAATGGAACACCAACCAAAACATGCTACAACTCATCAAAACAATAAGTACAACTTGATTCCATAATGTAATTCACATGTGTAGGTCACTAAATACATCTTGATTCCATAATGTATTCTTGTCCTGTAAATCCTTGGGCTCGAAATTAATTGATGTCGTCTTTTGCTGTATGATTTTCTAGTGTTAACACATACTGTGAAGGAAGCTAAGTCTTTTGGATTGTTGGTGTAAACTAATCTATGTAAAATTTGTTCAACAGATTAATAAAATAATTGTGCATGCATGTGTTGATATTTCTCATAGTAATCATACTTTGATATTGTTGTTGCTTATATGTTTTGATAATTTCAGGAGTGACCTGCACATGTGAATTACAATAAGTTGCTTATTGCACGCGTTTAGGAGTGACCTGCGCACAGGAAGGCGCACCTATCAAGGGTTTTTGTGCGCAAATTGCAGAGAGATTTTTTCTCCCTATTTTCTATGTTTTTTCTACTTGTAGGTGTGTTGGGCAGCCCTTAATGTATCTGCCAACACCTTTTTTGATACCCCACAACTTCTGAGAACTCACTTTTTGCTGCTTCCTGTAGGAATTTAGTTAGTTTTCATTTAAGTTGGTTTTGAAAAAAGTGTTCACATAGTTTAAGTAGGGGGCGAATCAACCATTGATTTCCAAACGATTTATGTTTTTTGCACATTCTGGTATGCACACTTAGCTTAACCAGTCCAAGAAAGTGGCTCATGACCACACATGCATAAGCTAGTGTAGAAATTGTTTAGTTTAAATTCAATTTTTGCATTTAGGAAATTGGGGGACTAGGATTGAATCGCCAATTAGAGAAAGTATTATTTGCTGTCCTTGCACCATTTGGTGACCCTAGACAAGCATATGAATGCTCTACATTTGTGATTCGCCATCTCCCTTTAGTCTCTCACTAACTAGGAATATTTGGAAGCGACCCATTATCCGCAAATGCTTTACATTTGAGCAAGGAACAACGTCACATAGTTAACTAGGGGACTTTTGTAAAGGATCACCGATACCCATATGTTCAAATTATGATATTTTTCACCATACACTCACACACATCCACCCACTAAGAAAATAAATCCACCTAAAAATAACTTAAAGCAACTCATTAAATTCTCCCCACAGGGGCCATAAGAGAATTTATAGATTAAGTTAGGATCAAGGGGGCAGGCATCTAATAAGCTGCCTTGATCACACTTCACATTGAAACATATAAGTTGTGTATTTAAGGAGCTTTAAATCCACCTATCAGCCCACGGAAAATAAAACCCGAGCACGGTAGAGACCTGACTCAAAGGGGGTTAGGCTTAGGCGCAGTGCGTGCGGTATCAGTTGGGGCTACCTGACCCGGATGATACTCGATACTGTTAGCTGACTACCAAGAAGCCCAAGACTCGAACGCTCACGTGGGACAGTGGTTCTTATGTTAGAAATGTTGTCATTGATGTCAAAGGAGATGGCAAAGGAGGAACACCAGAGGCAGCAACAAGGAAAAGAGAGCAGCATAGCAGCAAGAAGTAGAGAGGGTCGAGCAGCAGAGACAGGGTCATTTAAAAATTAAGGAGTAGCATTAGTCAAGGAGCAGATGAAACAAAGAGAGAAGCAAAGTAGAAGAGAGGTAGAGGCAGCAAACAAGTAGCAGAGGCAGCAAAGAAGCGAACAAAGGAAGCAAAGGAGACAGGCGGAAGAGAATGTCGAAATGTAACAGTCAAACAACAGAATCGAAGCAACGACAAAGACAGAGAAAGAAGCACAACTAAGGCAGAGGAAGAGGCAGTGAATATATCACAACAGTTGAGGCAGAGGTCAAGCAACAGAGGTACAACGAAGGCAGAGGCAGAAGCAGCGAAGGCAGAGGCAGAAGCAGCGAAGGAAGAAGCAGAAAGGCAAAGGCAGAGGCAGAGGCAGAGTCGTTATCGCAGAATGGCAGAGGCAGAGGCAGAGCCGTTATCATAGAAAGGCAGAAGCAGAGGTAGAGCCGTTTTTTCCGAGAATCACTACCCCAGCTGGTAGATACACTAAACATAAATTCCGGGAACTGTAACCCAGGGAGAAGGATACATAAACAAAATTTTGGGAACTGCAACCCAGGCGGAAGAATACACAATATTCCGGGAATCCTAACTCGAGCAGCAAAGTATATATTCCGAGAATCATTACACACGCTGGAGGATACACTAAAGCTGAAACATAAAGCTTATATATATATGCAGCGCATTACATATATTGCGCCTTATACACAAAGGTCCAAAGCATATATATTAATTTATATGGAGCACTTTATGATCGAAAGAACCAAAGGTTCTATCAAAAGAAAAAGCCTTATATGGTGGGACCCTCATCAATCGCATCGGAAAAAGGTTGGCAGCAGATCATAAGCAACTAAAAGTTTCAATTGCGATTGAAGCCCGGACCCGATGGGCGTATAAACTGTGATTAACATGTATTTGAATTCCGGCCTAATCGCATCGGAGCATCAGAGTATAGGCATATCGGAACATCCAACCAAAACTTGCGATTGCGATTTAAGCCCGGACCCGATGGGCATATAAACTACAATTCATATTTATTTGAGTTCCGGTAAACAGTGATTAATCGCATCAGAGAAAGTTTGCAAGTGAAACATGTTAACAAAGATTTGCGATTGCGATGAAAGACCAGACCCAATGGGTTTATAAAACCATGACTGATATATGTTTGAAGTTACGTCATAACAGTAAATCATTGGAATCAGAGCTTCGGAGTATAGGAATATCGGAACATGCAACTAAAAGTTGCGATTGCGATTAATCGCAATCGGAGTAATCGCATCGCATCGGATCAGAGTAATCGCATTAGTGGTCAATCGCATCGGAGTAAAAGCAGGACATCGGAACATACTACTGAGAGTTGCGATTGCGATTAATCGCATCGAAACTATTACAATCAGAAGTATTCATAAAGTGATTCATTGCCTCGCATTGAATCGGAGGCAGCTCATCGCATCGGTTGATAGACAAAGATCGGAAAGTGGGCCCGAAAGGTTGTTTCCTATGTTAAATGGGTCTATTATTATATCGCCGAGAGTTATTTGAAGGTTTTATAGAAAAGCAAGATTTTTATTGTTGGTTTGTTATATGTTATATAGACCAACATATATTATGTAGAGTTATGATATGGCCTGTTATTCTATGGTATCCTCAACCTTTATTTGAAGGGAAAAGAAGCTTCCGTGGTAAGTTATTGCGTTGAATTTTAAACCAAGGGTGGAATATTAACATGGGTAAGATATGTAATGGATGGTGGCCGACAGTATAATGCGTTGCACTCATTTGATGAATGATAAGAAGCCATTCCATAAAGTGGGACCTATGTAATGCAGTTTATTATGAAGGTCGAATGTTGATTATATTTTGGTTTAAATTATATATGCAGATCTGCCATATATATTTTGGGTTTATAACCATGGCGATATTAAAGCCTCCGCATTCAGTTATTTAAATTGCCAGTAAAGGAAACCAAAGCGTTGGAATTTTCCCAGATTTAAAGTCAGCAGTTATATATATTGTAAAGCAGCTATAGGTATATAGCAGACGCACAGTCACGATGAACAGGAATATGCACAGGAATGAACTTGACAGGTGTACATGCGCAAGTGCACAAAGTAGCAGTAAATAGAGTATGCAGAATAGTTTCTTAACAGTAGCAGAAAAAGACAAAACCAGCAAAGCCAAAGCCCAAAAAATGGGCTGAGTGAAATTGTTTTTATGTAACCAAAAAGGTGAAATGTAAATGTTTTAATTTATTTATATTGTTGTGATGCATTGGCAAGTCTCCGGAAGAGAACAAATATCCCACTGTAATGATAAATTGGTACCTACAATTATGTTTTCTGAATGAGCGGATAAAAGAGATGAGAAGGCAGAAGGCAAAGAGACATGGCTATCCATTTCGAATTCCCAGTAGAATACAAACAACCATGAAGCTCTTTTTTATAAAACAGGGTAATATCCAAACGGAGAAGGTTGACGAAAATAGAGTGAGAGAAGAAAAGAGTGTGCAACAGAATTGAAGAGAGTTGAAGAAAATAAGAAAGCTGCAAGAGGTGAGAGAGAGTGAGCATAGAGAATGCTGAGTATGGAATTGAGGCAGAGAAGAGAAGAAGAAGGAGGAGCAGAACAAGATGTTGTGAAAAGTTAGAGAATGCAGAAATGAAGCAGTGAGGAAGAGAAGAAGGAGGAGCTGAGAAGAGAAGGAGGAGCTGATAGTGAATATGAGAAGATGCATAAATGATATAAGGCAGATATGAAGACTAATGCACAGCAGTGAAGATGATACAGAACAGAGCTGATATCCAAGGTAAATCAACAAGTGTTTTCCTTTTGAAAGAGTAAGGAAGTTGGAGCTTCCCTATCAAGTTGTAGCTTGATAGATGTCAGTTGTAGTTGACTGAGGTTGGAGCCTGCAGAAAATATATGGGAGTTGGTGCTTCCACATCAAGTTGTAGCTTGATAAAATGTCAGTTGTAGCTGACTGAGGTTGGAGCCTCCTGTAGGTTGGTGCCTATAGAAAATTGATGGGAGTTGGAGCTTCCTTGCAAGTTTTAGCTTGCAGAATTGAGGTAGGAGCCTCCTGTAGGTTGGTGCCTACATAAAATCAGTGGTGAGAGGGAGTTGGAGCTTGCCTTTGCATCACAACAATAACAAGATGTGGTTTTCTCCCTTTATGGGTTTCCACTTATATCTGGTGTCTCTGTGCATGATGTTTATGTGTTGATCTGGTTTATATCATCTGCTTAATACTTGCTGCTCTCATATTAAGTCTACTGTTACTTTATATTAATGCTTGCTGCTCACATTCTAATATTACTCACATGTTAAGTTGAACATGAAATAAAGGTGTAAACAAGTGTTAATGAAAAAGTTTTAAAAGTCCATGAATGTGTTAAAATGATTCACCCCCCCCTCTCAGTTTAACTAAGGGTTTAACATCTTAGTGGCCAAAACTAGGGCATCCTTTACCCTATAGGTGATGGTTCAAGCAAGCGCTAGATCCTCTACCCTTATCTTGGTTGATTCTCTTTGGTTGACTGGGGGCGTCGCTAGCTCTTATGGGATGTTGTGCCAGCACTCGCAAGAAATCCTCTCAAGGCCCAATCACTTTTGAGTGTGTGAGGACGTACTAGGTATTATAGGATTTTGAGTATCACACGCAAACAAAAAAAACCATTTTTTTGCTTGATTGATCACATAGATTAAGTTAAAGGAAAATTCATTTCATTTTCGCTTTGTTTTATGTATATGGCCATAAATTTGTCGTGATCACAGACTCGATCCCCTAAAAATTTTTCCAAAACCTAACCTGGTCGACACTCAAATGGTTCCAATGGAACCCCGTCAGTCCAGGTATCTTTTGGACCTCCCCCCATTACCGAGATGGGTTCTAGCTCTTTTTCTATTTAGGTGTCAAAGACAAAACATTGCCATAGTGGTTGGTTCCTCCTTTCTTGGAGAAACCTTAGTTGGGAACCCTAGTCGGCCTCCCAACACCACACCGCACACCACTCCCCCCTCGTCCCCTGGGGGGCAGAGGAGCGCATCCCATACGGGAAGCCAGCTGAATTCACAACAGGGTACATCACAGACTAACCCTCGTTCTAACCAGAACTTCATGTCTTCACACGTTGCCATGGCGTCAACCTCCCAATCACCCTTATTAGCAGCGTTGAATCTACCGGATTTGACCAAGCTCACCAATGACCCCATCGCACACGACCCCAATTGACCTCCCATGCCCACGAAGATCCATTCAGACATACCAAGTTTGAAGGCAAGAAAGCGTAAGACCCAGGAAATCATATAATGACCTTTCACCTGTGGTGCTCATTGAATAGCATCATTGATGATACTATTTGGTTGAGGCTATTTCAACGCACTCTTATGGGAGTGGCCGAAAAATGGTATGTGGAGCAACCTCCTGCTTCACATGGAACCTTTAGCGCCCTCGCTACCACATTCCTCACATACTTTCAGTTGCCCATTCACCACGATTCAAGAATGGAGTTACTGAATTATTTTCGACAATATCCCTCTACCCATATTTTAGAACATCTCCATGGGTGGAGGCGGTGTTGCAGTTTCTGCAAAGCACAACTCGATGACTGAGTCCTTTTAGATTTATTCTTGAAAACTCTAACGACAGAGATTTCAAAGGATGTGGTACAACGTAACCCCACATCCGAAGAGGACGTAATCAGTAAAGCCCAACAACTTGAACTGATCTACACGCAATCAAGATACATATACAATATCCTACCCAACGCCCCACGCCTGCAATCTTATCAAGAATTTCCAGGCACGTCTAACTCTGCAGACGGACTTATTGGGTCAATGACCCAAGGGTACCTAGGCAACAGCAGTCAGAATCCTGGTTACACACATGGGTTTGCCCAGAACATGTCTCAGTCTGGATTTCAAAGTCATCACCTGCAGCAGCAAAATTTGACTAATAGGGCGCAAGCGTATCAACAAGGAGGAACTTATCCTCCGGCTGAGGGGACCCAGTACGCAGGAAGAAAAACTGATGGAAGAACTCCCCCCCAATGGCTGGGTGCAAAAACGGGACAAAAATATGCTCAGTCCCAAGCACATAACCCACCCAAGCAAAAAAATGCACAGGTAAAATTTGTGCAGCCGTCCCAAAATCAACCACACCATTATGATCAGGAGAATTATCCCCCTAATGTGGTTAAGAGAAAGGAAAAAAACAAGCCCAAAGGGAATCCTGGATAGGGGGGTAGCAACCAACAACACCCACCGCGATCCCAGGCTGGAGGTAACTCCAACCAGAATCAGAACCAGGAGCCAAGCAATGCCCAAAGGCAAGGCAAAAGGCCACCTCTACGAACAAACCATTCTTGTTCAATATGTGGTGAGTACGGGCACTATACTCACCACTGTCCCAAACTCCCTGAGCTTAAAAAGCTTCAGAGTAACCGAGGACAAGGAGGATCTTCCCAGACAACAGCGGTTATTCAAGAACCCTTCCCCCATCAAGGAATGGTAAGCACTCAGCAGCAAAACCCCAATGATTCCGGGAAAACAACCATGAAATTTACATGGCTGGGGAAGAAATGTTTTTCCAAACTCGGAATCATAGCTACGACACCCCACCAAACACTACTACGTCAGGGGATAGTACAAGCACGCCGACTGCACCTTTAACCATTCCAAAGATTCCTTTGGAACTTTTGCCAAAATGGTAAAAGGGCCTAATAGGCGAGCAGGTAACTACTCCAAAGCGGCCGACAATTACAACATCATAGACGAATTAGCTCAATCACCCTGTAGGTTTTAACCCTGAACAGAAATATCTACACACGATTCTTATAACAGAAAATAAACAATAGCAAGAGCATAAAACATAAAACAGATAAACACAGAGATTTCCCCTGGATCCCAAATCGGGACGACCAGCTTGATTTTTCATTATATTCCTTTTAGTGTTACAACACATATATATACATGCCGAAGCATACATAAACCCCAATCCATTAACCCTGGATTAGAACATAACCGTAGTTCCCTTGACCGGATCTACAAAATACCAGGGGCCGAAAACCATCGAACCCCAAAACCATGTACAAAACCATGCACAAAACCATGGGCGGATCCGCCTATGAGTGGGTCTGCACAAAAAACAAATTTTGGCCGGGGCGCTGCCCCGGACCCCAACCGTGGGGACTGCTTCGCCCCTCGTGACCCCCCAGCTACGCCCGACGCGAGTGGGTCCGCACAAAAACAAATTTTGGCCAGGGCGCTGCCCCGGACCCCAACGGTGGGGACTGCTTCGCCCCTCGTGACCCCCCAGCTATGCCCGACGCAACATACAGCGCGTGGGGCCAATCGTGGAAAGAATATAACACATACCCAACATTCTCCCACTTGTTGTTTTCTTTCCACAAGGGGCCACAGGAGAGCTTAGTCATTGGGCCAATTCTTCAACACCCATTGTTTCTCTACACCAAGAGAACTTCTGAGTGCTCACAGACTTCGTCAATGCATCCGCAACATTCTTCAAAGTGTCCACCTTTACCAGCAACACCCTTTTAGCCTCAACCATATCTCTAACAAAGTGATATTGAACATCAATGTGCTTTGTCTTTGAATGATAAGCATGGTTCTTAGCCAAGAAAATTGCACTTTGGCTATCACAGTCTATCCTTATAGCTTGTTGTACCAACCCCATACTTGAACAAAATCTCTGCAACCAAACTGCTTCCTTGCTTGCATGAGTGGTTGCTATGTATTCTGCCTCTGTAGTTGAAAGCGCCACTACAGACTGTCTTTTACTCATCCAACTGACTGCACCTCCAAATAGGCTAAACACATACCCACTTGTAGATCTTCTTTGGTCCAGATCTCCAGCCCAGTCTGCATCAACAAACCACGAATGTCCAACATTCTTTCCAATCCTGGTCTTCCCTGGTAGCACAAGCCATAATCACTAGTGCCACGTAAATATCTGAAAACCCGCTTCACTGCTGTCCAATGCTCCTTCCCTGGGTTTGACATAAACCTGCTCAATACTCCCACTGCATGTGCAATTTCTGGTCTAGTACATACCATTGCATACATCAAGCTACCCACTGCACTTTCATATGGAACACGGGACATATAATCCTCTTCTTCTTGTGTCTTGGGACATTGTTCAGCAGACAGCTTTACACCTACAGGAATAGGAACCTTCACTGGTTTACTATCCTGCATATTGAACCTCTGCAATATAGTCTCGACATACTTCCTCCGGTTTAACCAGAGCTTCCTCTTTGCCCGATCTCTCTTAATTTCCATGCCCAAAATATAGTTTGCAGCACCAAGATCCTTCATGTCGAATTTGGAGAACAGTTGGTTCTTCAAATCTTGGATAATTTCTTTGTCATTTCCAATCAACAACATATCATCCACATACAAGACCAAATAAATAACACGGTCACCAATTAATTTAAAATAAACACAGTGATCCTCCTTGCTTCTGGTGAAGCCAAGTCCTCGTATATAGGTATCAAATTTCTGATACCACATCCTTGGTGACTGTTTTAACCCATACAGAGACTTCTTCAACCTGCACACCAGTTCTTTCTTACCCTTCACCATAAAGCCTTCAAGTTGCTTCATGTAGATCTCCTCTTCTAGATCCCCGTGAAGAAATGTTGTCTTCACATCCATCTGTTCTATCTCAAAATCAAATGCAGCAGCAACAGATAAAAGTAATCTAATAGAAGTAACTTTGGCAACAGGAGAAAAAAATATCACCAAAATCAATTCCCGGCACCTGGGAATAACCTTTTGCTACCAACCGAGCTTTGTATTTCTCCACCTTGCCTTCTACATTCATCTTCTTCTTAAACACCCATTTTCTCCCAATGGGCTTCCTTCCAGCCGGCAACTCCACCATATCCCATGCCTCATTTTTGTGCAAGGATGCCATTTCATCAACCATGGCCTCCTTCCAGAGTTTTCCATCCTCTGAATCTACTGCCTCCCTGACAGTTCTGGGTTCATCATCAGTTATAGTTAAGGCAAAACCTGAAAAGAAAGCAGATGGACTATACCTTTCTGGTTGCCTTCTTTCCCGAAATGATCTTCTCAAAGCCGGAGTTTGTGGCTCTTCATCTTCTGAGTCTTCTTCTGTTGTAGAGTCTGATTCATCCTCCTTTAGCTCAAACTCTATCTTCTCTGGTTCCTTTGGTAGGACTTCATGTTTAACAACATCTTTCACTTCTCTAAACACCACATCTCGGTTGTACACAACCTTCCTTGTTTCTGGGTTCCAAAGCTTGTAACCCTTTAAACCATCCTTATACCCAATAAAGATGCACCTTTCAGATTTATTATCCAACTTGGTCCTTTTCTCCTTTGGAACGTGTACATATGCATCACATCCAAATACCCTTAGATGTGAAAGAGAGGGTTTCTTACCAGTCCATACCTCATGTGGAGTCTTATCCTCCAACGCCGATGAAGGTGATCTGTTAACTAAGTAACATGCAGTCTCCACTGCCTCTGCCCAGAATTCTTGTCCTAACCCGGTACCACTGAGCATGCTTCTTGCCTTTTCCATCAGTGTTCTATTCATTCTTTCTGCAACTCCATTTTGCCGAGGTGTGTATGGAGTAGTCTTCTGCCGTGCTATACCACACTTCTTACAGAACTCTTCAAATTCCTTCTTGCAGAACTCCCCACCATTATCCGTCCTCAGCGCCTTTATCTTCTTCTCTGTATGGTTTTCCACCAGAGCCTTAAATTCTTTAAATTTGTCAAAGACTTCAGATCTATTCCTCAAGAAATATATCCATGTATTCCTTGAGAAGTCATCTATGAATGAAACATAGTACACAGACTTTCCCAGTGATGGAACTGACACAGGTCCAAACACATCACTATGCACAAGTTCTAATATCTTGTTTGCCCTCTTAGCACCAGAAGGAAACCTCAACCGATTCTGCTTCCCATATACACAATGTTCACAGAAATCAAAATCCAGAGAACAATTAGACATACCTTCTACCATACCATCTCTATGTAGTATCCGAAGGCCCTTCTCTCCAATATGTCCAAGCCTTTGATGCCATAGCATGGTATTTTCTCCAGAGACAGCTAGACTTTCCGTCCCACTTTCAGGAACCACAGAACTGTTACACCCATCAATAACAATGCTACCTTGTAGCTTGTACAGAGTTCCAGTCCGAACTCCCCGCATTAATACTAGTGCTCCCCGAACCATCTTGCAGGCATCTTTCTCGAACACTGTTTTTACACCTGCATCATCCATCTTGCTTACAGAAATCAGATTTCTGTCCAATGTAGGAATATGCAGAACACCAGGAAGTGTTCTAATCCTCCCACCTTGCAGCTTCAACTTGACCTTTCCACGTATGACGATTCTGGCCTTCCTATCATCCCCTAGGAAGACATCACCACCATCATATTTCTCATACTCGCAGAACCACTCCCTATGGGGAGTGAAGTGAAAGGATGCACCTGAGCCAATCAACCATGACTCATGATCTACATGTGTATTTGAAGAAGAAGCCAAATACACATCCCCACCTTCATCCGAGGTGGTTTTTGCCTTTGCAGAAGGAGCTTCATCAGATCCCTTTCCTTTCTCAGGAGCTTTAGATCCGCATTCCTTTTTGTAGTGCCCTTCCTTTCCGCATTTCCAGCACACCTTTACAAACTTTCCAGGAGATTCAGATCTCCCTCTAGATTTAGATCTCCCACTCGAAACCTTATTCTTGTTTCTGTTCTGGGACCTTCCTCGTACAGATAAGGCATCTCCATTCTGATCCTCCATATTTCTCCGTCTCATTTCCTCCGACAGCAAGGCTGAGACAATGTCATCAAAATTCAAGGTAGTTGTATTGCTACCTATTGCAATAACCAGACTATCCCACGAGTCTGGTAGAGAACACAACAAACTGATGCACTTATCTTCATCCGAGATTTTAATATCAACAGATGACAGCTGACTTACCACAGTATTGAAGGCGTTCAGATGCTCTGTCACCGAGTCTCCATCCTTCATCCTCAGGTTATACAACTTTTTTCGTAGGAACAATTTATTCACTAGAGACTTAGATTGGTACAAAGTCCCTAGCTTTTCCCACAAGTTCTTCGCCGTAGCTTCCCCAGATACATTCAACAATACTGAATCTGAGACACACAACCGTATTGTGCTCTTAGCCTTCCGATCCAGTTTCTTCCAGTCTTCATCTGACATCGCCGTTGGTTTAGTACTTGGATCTACCGCGATCCACTGATCTTTATCCACCAGCAGATCCTCCATCTTGAGTTTCCACAACTCAAAACTCTGACCATTAAATTTCTCGATCTCTATCTTTCCGCCGCTCGCCATCTTCTTTCACCGCAAGAATCGATCCCGCAGATCTCCCACTGAACAAGGTCTACCACAGGCCCGAGCAAAAAACCCTCAACAACAAAGGCGTCCCCTTGAAGCCGAAACAGCTCCGATACCAAATGTAGGTTTTAACCCTGAACAGAAATATCTACACACGATTCTTATAACAGAAAATAAACAATAGCAAGAGCATAAAACATAAAACAGATAAACACGGATATTTTCCCCTGGATCCCAAATCGGGACGACCAGCTTGATTTTTCATTATATTCCTATTAGTGTTACAACATATATATATACATGCCGAAGCATACATAAACCCCAATCCATTAACCCTGGATTAGACCATAACCGTAGTTCCCTTGACCAGATCTACAAAAATACTAGGGGCCGAAAACCATCGAACCTTCAGTAAAACCATGGGCGGATCCGCCTTGCGTATATCCCACAAAACACTGGATGCAAGGGCCGCTCTCGGACCCCAACGGTGGGGACTGCTTCGCCCCTTGTGACCCCCCAGCT